>CM046424.1:8289616-8342631 GCA_025506505.1 Flaveria sonorensis
TTCAATTGCACCTGAAACAACTGTGTAAGCACTCGAAACAATCTGAAACGGCCGACCATAAAGGGGTAGCCGTTGGACATCAATTCGAGCAAATTAACTCTATAAATTAGAGGGCTTCTGCTCTAATCGACATTACTATACTCACTGTAAGCTCAATTTCGCAATAATACACACACACATCAAATCCCTCTTCGAAGAACTCGTCGGCTATCCACCTTACTGTTTCCCTTCAATTCAATCGAAAACAGGTAAATTAAATATATGTTTATACTCGGTTTGATGTGGGGATCAAAAGCCCTATGATTAATTTGGGTGTAAACTTCGAATCAAGGTTCGATTTCACTGATTTCAAATTATGGTTTATGTGGGAATTTGGGGTTTTTTTAAAAAAGGATTTTTAATATTTGGTTTCTAAATTTATCAACAAACTGGGCTTAGCCCAGCCGGTTCCACACTCGGAGTATACACAAGAGGTCCCGGGTTCGACCCCGGGCACCTCCCATAAATTTTTTAAAATGTTTTTGAGCAGATTAAAAAAAGCTGAAAAATACTTAAAAATTATAAATAATCATTTAAAAAGTATTTTAATCAGAAAATATGCAATATCAATTTCTTTAATATTTTTTTATAAATTTCTTTTATTTAAACACTTTAAAAATTTATTTTAAAATACTATTCACCATTAAATTCAAAACTTATAATAAATCTTATTTAATAGTTTAAATGTAGTAAATTCATTAACTTTATAAAATAAGTTACAATTTATTTATATTTATTTTATGAAAAATAAATATATACATATACACACTCATTGTAACTAATATAATAATTTAAATCTATAAAAATTACTATTTAATAGTAAATAATAACCATATAATATTAAAAAATCTAACTTTTATCAATAGTGTTTATCATTAAAAATTCTTAATTATCAAAATAACCATAATAATCTGCACCTATTTAAAAACATGAAAATCATGGATAAATGGATATTAACATAACACCAAAATCACCGTGATTAACCTAATACGACGTTTCGTTTAGGTGAACGTTAACGAATCCTCGGCATTTCATACAAGACTTCCTAATTGTTCATCCTTATTACCATGTGAGTTTTTCCATGCCCCTTTTTCATATTTTCACATTTTGGGGTGAAACATGTTAAACTTATAATAATTGCACTTGTAAACTCGTTTAAATCTTGTAACCATTTGGGCAATTCATTTTATTTGTCGTGGTTAGTTGAACTTTTGTAATTACCATGTTATGGCTATTATATGTACAATCATTAACTATTGCTAGCCTGGCGACGTCATAGATCTATGGGCCTGACAAGCCTGCTTGGTTAATCCAAGTACACTTAGCTAATCGTACATTCTTGTAATCTTGTAATCTTATAAACTGTTAAGGTTTGATTGTTACATTTGTTCATACATCCCTAATTACTTTATTCACTAACTTATGACTTGAATTGTCACCTTTTATATATTTATCGTATGAAAACTATGGAAAGCTCACCAACTTTATGTTGACCCTTTTATTTTTAACATGTATCAGGAAATGATACGGTCTGATATGCTTGAAGCCATTGTCACATCTAGGACTGGACCTAGATTAAAATAATAATACATCTTTGTTATTATTTGACGTTGAACATCCTAAGTTTTGAATTATGTTTTTCTTCTTAAATGTATGTCATGAATATTGAATATTTATAATATTGTCACTTTAAATTAGTGTTGTGTGGCATGAACAATCTTAACCCTCACATCTCGACGTTTCTGCCGTTAAGGTTGGGGTGTGACAGATTGGTATCAGAGCCCATAACTATAGAGATTTAGGTTATTAAAAATGGTGGCCTAGACTATGGTTAAACTAGGGACCCTTTTCTTGACAATTGCTATGATCTTGTAAGTATGCTTATATACCTATTATGATGCATGATCAATTCCTTATGTGCTATTTGTTATTATTTAGAAAATAGTGCCTTAGGAATGTGCCTTGAATCTTGTAAACCCCAACTTTCTAATCCTCTTCTTATGCCTCTACGTTCTACCGTGTCTAATCTTTCCTAAATCTTATTCTCGACCATGGGTGGAAAACTACGCATCTTATCGAGTGGAAAAATTCTTTAGGCGATACGTCTAAATCTTAAAAAAATCTCATCGTGGTTTTAATTCTGATAGCCTTAGGGAAGTGTGTGACACATAAACACCTGTATTCTGGACTTCCTGGCAAAAGGCCCACGGGCTAAGGCAAGCATTCCGTATAAATCTCATTGCGAGACCTGTTATGCTTACCTGGGGATTTATGGGATGAGTGCAAAATTATGGTCAACATACACATCTTCCTCTAGGTAATCGGGATTAAGTCACCCGACGTGTCCATGTTCCTATTGGCTATGTGGTACCAAATGGAACCATCCTGGTTATATTTTTTAAAAAAATTCTTGATTTCTTGAACTGGTATATTTTCGAATACTAATATCTTCTTTATTTCCATCTTATAGAATGTCTCGTCATCATGGAAAGCGTGCTACCTCTGACCGCAAACTTGCTGCGATGATCGCCCGTCAAATGGCTGTTGTACTTCCGACTATGGTAGCTGAACTTAGTAGCACCTTAATGGCCAATAACAGCAACAACGCCAATGGAACAAATGGTGGTGATGGCAACAATGGTCATGGGGAGAATAGTAACAACCAAGGTGGGAATAACCGTACCTGCACGTTCAAGCACTTCAACTCGTGCAAATCCACTAACTTTAGTGGAAAGGAAGGAGCCACTGGACTTCTCGAGTGGTTCGAGAGTATGGAAAACACGTTCATCAACAGCGAGTGTCCCGAGGAGCTTAAGGTCCGCTATGCTGCAAGTGTCCTTCAACAACGGGCACTCACATGGTGGAATAGCGAGAAAAGGAACCGAGGTGCTGAAGTTGCCTTGGCATTGTCTTGGGAAGAGTTTAAGGATATCATGATCCAGAAATTCTGCCCAAGGAGTGAATTGCAAAAGCTGGAGGAAGAGTTTTGGAACCTCAAGCAAGATAGCAGGAATCATTTGGCTTATTCCACCCAGCATCATGAATTGAGCATGCTCCTACCACATATGGTAGATACTGTACCCCGCAACATCGAGAAATTTATCAAGGGGGTACCACCTCAAATTCAAGATGCTGTAGTGGGAAGTAGGCCTACCACTTTGGAGGAGGCGATCAATATCACCGCCCAGCTCTCCGAAAATCATATTAGAGCTGGTTCTCTGACGGTGAAAGGTGCCAAAGCTGCTGTGAAGGTGACTCCCGAGGCTGCGAAAGAGGTGAAGGCCGAGTCCTCTATCAAGGGCAAAAAGCGCAAGTTCACACCGGCTCGGAACTACGCGGTGACAGCACCAAATGCCCCTCAAAGGCAAGCTGTCATTGCAAACCACCCCCCGTGGCAAGGGCTTATACTGGGCCGCCCCCGATGTGCAATACTTGCAAGTACCATCACGCGAGTAACACTCCTTGCCGAGTTTGCTCATTGTGCGGGAAGTATGGGCATCTGGTGGCTACTTGCCTTCGTGCTCCGAATAATACGACGTTGGCTATAAACCGAGTCTGCTACAACTGTGGCGAACCGGGTCATGTCCGTCCATAATGCCCCCGCAATGCGGGAAATATGCCACAGGCTCGTGGAAGGGCATTCAACATCAATGCCAACCAAGCCCAAGCTAACAACGACGTGGTGAATGGTACACCGTTAAAATTCTTTTAATCGTTCCTTTATTTTGTAAAATTCCTGCCTGCTTTCCATGTGCCAATGATAGTTTATTATTTGAGCAGGTATGTACCTTGTAAATAGTAAATATGCCTCTATATTTTTTGATTCGGGTGCGGATAAGAGTTTCGTGTCTTTAGAGTTCGAGCTTATTCTTTCTAAGCCGCGTTCAAACTTGGAAAGATCCTTTACGGTCGAGGTAGCCGATGGCAAATCTATTATAGTCGACGTCGTGATACGCGATTGTACCTTGAGTCTTAACGAGCACGAGTTTCTTATCGACCTTATTCCTATGCAACTAGGGAGCTTCGATGTTATTATCGGCATGGATTGGTTAGCCAAGCAACATGCGGAAATTATATGCTTCGAGAAGTGCATCCGAATTCCTTTACCATCGGGCGATACCTTAAAGGTCTTTGGAGAAAGATCATCCCAAAGACTTAAACTCATGTCTTGTATCAAGGCCCGAAAGTGCTTAAGTAAAAACTACGTAGCTTTTATGCCTTACGTAGTCAACACGAAGCCAAGGGTAAAGAACTGAAGGATATACCTGTCGTGCGGGATTTTCCCGAGGTGTTTCCCGAGGATCTTAGTGGGTTGCCTCCCATGCGAGAAGTTGAGTTCAAGATTGAATTGATCCCTGGTGCAAACCCCGTGGCTAAGTCACCTTATCGTCTCGCACCGTCTGAAATGCAAGAACTAGCTAGTCAACTGCAAGAGTTGTCCGATAAGGACTTTATTCGACCTAGCTCTTCACCATGGGGTGCACCCGTGCTGTTCGTGAAGAAGAAAGATGGGTCATTCCGTATGTGCATCGACTACCGGGAACTCAACAAACTCACTATCAAGAACCGATACCCTCTTCCTAGAATCGATGATCTCTTCGATCAACTTTAAGGAGCTACACAATTCTCAAAGATCGATCTACGTTCTGGGTATCATCAATTACGTGTTCACGACAACGACATTCCAAAGACCGCGTTTCGTACTCGATTTGGGCATTATGAGTTCATGGTTATGCCTTTTGGCTTGACTAATGCACCTGCTGTCTTCATGGATCTCATGAACCGAGTATGTAAACCGTATTTGGATAAATTCGTGATCGTGTTTATTGATGATATTCTCATCTATTCCAAGACAAAGATCGATCACGAATCGTATTTATGTCAAGTCCTCGATCTTTTGAAGAAGGAACAACTATATGCCAAGTTCTCAAAGTGAGAATTCTGGCTCGAAGAAGTTCAATTCCTAGGACATGTGGTGAATAGCCAAGGAATTCACGTCGACCCTGCAAAAATAGAAGCCTTTAAGAATTGGTGTGTTCCCACGACCCCAACCGAGGTTCGTTCTTTTCTTGGTTTAGCGGGTTACTACCGTAGGTTCATTGCAAACTTTTCAAAGATTGCTAAACCGCTTAATGCGTTAAATCAAAAGAATAGACTTTTTGAATGGGGAACCGAACAAGAAGAGGCTTTCGAGACACTGAAACGCAAACTATGTAATGCTCCTATCTTAACCCTCCCCGATGGAAACGATGATTTCACTGTGTACTGCGATGCATCTAGTCAAGGCCTTGGTGCGTTCTCATGCAACGAGGTAAGGTCATAGCTTACGCGTCGAGACAATTGAATGTTCATGAAGTGAACTACACAACTCATGATCTCGAACTTGGTGCCGTGGTATTTGCTTTGAAGATTTGGCGACATTATCTCTATGGAACGCAATGCATAGTCTACACCGATCACAAGAGCCTTCAACACGTGTTTAATCAAAAGGATCTCAACATGAGACAAAGACATTGGGTTGAACTAATTAGTGACTACGACTGAGTCGAAAGATTCACAACAAGACTGTCTCGCTTCAAGAAATCCGAGATCGAAGACAATGGTTTGACACGTTAGGAGAATTTGACACCGAGATTCATGTGGATGTTAATGATGCCACTATCATGCTTCAAAACATAAGGATTGATAGTGATCTCGAGTTTTGCATCCGCGAGGCTCAACAAGCGGCGTCAACCAAGGAAGGGAAAGATGACGATCTGGCGTATAACGTTCGGTCATAACTGGAGACAAAACCGAACGGCATGTGGTATTTCTTGAACCAACTCTGGATTCCGAATCGCAAAAATCTCCGTCACTTCATTATGAACGAAGCCCATCAAACTCGATATTCTATTCATCCCGGGTCCGATAAAATGTACATGGATTTGCGTGGCCAATATTGGTGGTCGGGAATGAAGAAAGATATCGCGTCTTATGTTTCCAAGTGCCTCACATGTGCAAGAGTCAAAGCTGAACATCAACGGCCTAGTGGTTTACTTGAACAACCTGAAATCCCTATGTGGAAATGGGAACATATATCCATGGATTTTATAACCAAGTTACCACGTACCCCTCGTGGCCATGATAGTATATGGGTGATCGTTGACCGTTTGACCAAAACGGCACATTTCATACCAATACGAGACACCTACAAGGTTTCAAGATGGGCTCGAATCTACATCGATGAAATTGTGAGTCGTCATGGTGTGCCGTTGCACATTATCTCCGATCGTGATGCTCAGTTTACTTTGCATTTCTGGTCTTCTATGCAAGAGCTTTTGGGTACTCAACTGGATTTGAGCACGGCTTACCATCCTCAAACGGACGGTCAAACCGAGCGAACAATCCAAACCCTTGAGGACTTACTGCGTCTTTGTGTCCTTGATTTTGGTGGTGACTGGGATACGAATCTGCCATTAGCGGAATTTTCGTATAACAATAGCTATCACTCAAGTATCAAGATGGCACCATTCGAGGCTTTATATGGTCGTAAATGCCGTTCTCCGATCTGTTGGACTGACATTGGTGAGAATTTCATCATTGGTCCTGAACTTATCCAAGAAACGACCGACAAAGTCTCCAAAATCCGAAATAACCTTGAGGTGGCTAGAAGTCGTCAAAAGAGTTATGCCGATATAAGACGCAAACCATTGGAGTTCCAAGTCGACGATATGGTTCTTCTTAAGGTCTCTCCATGGAAGGGTGTTGTTCACTTTGGGAAGAAGGGTAAGTTAGCCCCTCGTTTTGTAGGACCTTTCAAATTCTGAAAATAATTGAGAAAGTGGCTTACAAACTAGAACTACCTTCCGAACTTAGCGGGATTCATCCTGTCTTCCATGTCTCAAACTTGAGGAAATGCCTAGCCGATGAAAGTTTGCATGTTCCTTTGGAGGAAATCCAAATTAACGAGTCGTTGCATTTCATTGAGAAGCCTGTCGAGATTATGGATCGAACGTTGAAGAAGACCCGTACATCTACAACACCGATCGTCAAAGTCCGTTGGGAAAACAAACGTGGAGCTGAGTTCACTTGGGAACGCGAGGACTACATGAAGAAGAAATATCCTTTTTTTGCTTAGTTTTGTCTTTAATTTCGGGACGAAATTCCTTAAAGTTGGGGAGGCTGTGACCTCTCGTGTATTTGTTAAATAGTCGTTATTGATTCCGTTGTCTCTTGTAAGGGCTTGTTTTGTATTAATGCAATTACGGGGATTCATTTTGTAAATTCTTGATGTAATTAAATGCTTGGATAATTAATATTGTCAATAATAATAATAACCATAATAATAATAATAACAAAGAAAATGTTAAAATTAAAAATAATAATAAAAAAAATAATACTAATAATAGTAAATAATTATAATAAGTATTAATATTGTTAATAAATAAAAGTAATATAAGATTAATATCTTAAAAATTTGCAAAATATAATTTGTGCATAAAATAATAAAGTTAAACAATGCAGGGTCTAAACTGTAATTTATTTAAATTGAAACTTAAACTTTGGTTTTAAATGACAAAACAAGAACCGCAGGGACTGAATGTGTAAATTTTAAAACCCAACCCCTAACACCCTGATTTTCCGGTGGGAGCTCCGGCCGAGCTCCGGCCACCCCCAAAACGCTCGATGTACACCGAATTTAACCCTCCTTTACAATCATAGGACAGTTTCGAACCTGTGGAGGCTCTTTAATTGGATTTTAGTCGAAGTCTTGATGGTTTCTATCTGAACCGAATGATCATCGAATTCTCAAAGCCGTTAACCACTTAAAGCATAATAATAATCAAATTAAACAAACATTAACGCTCTAATAATCATTTCGAAGTTATTAGAGTGTTCAATTGCACCTGAAACAGCTGTGTAAGCACTCGAAACAATCTGAAACGGCCGACCATAAAGGGGTAGCCGTTGGACATCAATTCGAGCAAATTAACTCTATAAATTAGAGGGCTTCTGCTCTAATCGACATTCCTATACTCACTGTAAGCTCAATTTCGCAATAATACACACACACATCAAATCCCTCTTTGAAGAACTCGTCGGCTGTCCACCTTACTGTTTCCCTTCAATTCAATCGAAAACAGGTAAATTAAATATATTTTTATACTCGGTTTGATGTGGGGATCAAAAGCCCTATGATTAATTTGGGTGTAAACTTCGAATCAAGGTTCGATTTCACTGATTTCAAATTAGGGTTTATGTGGGAATTTGGGGTTTTTCTAAAAAAGGATTTTTAAATTTTGGTTTCTAAATTTATCAACAAACTGGGCTTAGCTCAGCCGGTTCCACACTCAGAGTATACACAGGAGGTCCCGGGTTCGACCCCGGGCACCTCCCATAATTTTTTTAAAACGTTTTTGAGCAGATTAAAAAAAGCTAAAAAATACTTAAAAATTAAAAATAATCATTTAAAAAGTATTTTAATCAGAAAATATGCAATATAAATTTCTTTAATATTTTTTTAGAAATTTCTTTTATTTAAACACTTTAAAATTTTATTTTAAAATACTATTCACCATTAAATTCAAAACTTATAATAAATCTTATTTAATAGTTTAAATGTAGTAAATTCATTAACTTTATAAAATAAGTTACAATTTATTTATATTTATTTTTTGAAAAATAAATATATACATATTCACACTCATTGTAACTAATATAATAAGTTAAATCTACAAAAATTACTATTTTATATACAATCATTATGGCTAATATATGTACAATCATTAACTATTGCTAACCCGGCGACGTCATAGATCTATGGGCCTGACAAGGCTGCTTGGTTAATCCAAGTACACTTAGCTAATCGTACATTCTTGTAATCTTGTAATCTTATAAACTGTTAAGGTTTGATTGTTACATTTGTTCATACATCCCTAATTACTTTATTCACTAACTTATGACTTGAATTGCCACCTTTTATATATTTATCGTATGAAAACTATGGAAAGCTTACCAACTTTATGTTGACCCTTTTATTTTAACATGTTTCAGGAAATGATACGGTCTGATATGCTTGAAGCCATTGTCACATCTAGGACTGGACCTAGATTAAAATAATAATACATCTTTGTTATTATTTGACGTTGAACATCCTAAGTTTTGAATTATGTTTTTCTTCTTAAATGTATGTCATGAATATTGAATATTTATAATATTGTCATTTTAAATTAGTGTCGTGTGACATGAACAATCTTAACGCTCACGTCTCGACGTTGCCGCCGAATCCACCTACTAGATTAAATAAATAAAATGATAATCACCTAAAAATGACTCATTTCAAACTTTAAAATGCACACCACAAATATATAAATAAACAAATACGTCATATGAGACAAAATATTTAAATTATAGCCTACAAGATAAATCATCATAAAAGTATAAGAAAATAATAAATAATATGACATTAACAATCCATGAAAAAATAATTATAAAATATCAATTATCGTAACCATAATTAAACTTTAAGCAAAAAAAAACTATTATTTAATAAAACATGCAAAAGTAACATGACTATTAAACTAATACATCAATAAGACAAAACAACAAAATACTACCACGGAGTCAAATCAAAACTGTAATTACTAAAATAGATTGAACGCATAAAAAGTTTCACGTGGGTTGGTATTTTAGTCAAAACGGTTACAAAATAAATAACCAACTCATGTGAAAAGTTTTGCATGTCTTGTTAAATAATAGGTTTCCGTGGTTTAAAGTTTAATTATATTTACGATGATTGATGTTTTATGATTATTATTTCTAGACAATTAATGTCATATTGTTTATTATTTATTTATATTTTTATGATAATTTGTCTTTTATGGTTATGATTATGATCTGTGTTATATGACTTGTTTGTTTATTTATATATATATATTTTTTGTGATGTATATTTTATAAAGCTAGAAATGAGTTACTTTTAGGTGGTTATCATTATATTTTATTTTATTAAATTGATGGATTCAAAGCAATGATGATTATCAAACGAGACTCACACATAAAACCTCTCATGTAGAGTGTATTATTTATTTTGTAATTGTTTTGAAAAAAAATACCCCTAATGTAGGAAACTTAATGGAAAAAATTAATGAAATTAATTACGAGTAGTTAAATGGATTCAAATGATAATTTTTATAAAATATTTGGATTCAAATGATAAAATTAAAACTTTTGAACTCAAAAGATAATTTTTATGTAACCTCATGGATGAAACACGCATTTAACTCTATTTAATTGGTTGAAAGAGAACATCATCTAAAACTAGTCTCACAAGTCTGAAATACATGTAATTTGTATCGACTTTTTGAGTTATACTAACAATAAGATCTAATGTTATGTTTATTGAATATAGTACCATATTATAGATACAACTATAGGATCCCTAACTACCAAACAAATGTAGGTTTGATAACTGAGTGTAACAAGTGGATCCAAATCACTCAATCATATCAATAATACACAAACATTGCCCCACAAGCTTAATAGAGGTATCCATGTGCGGTTCGAATCTAAGATAGGCAAACTGAGTGGAGAACAACCATTTGATAAGGGTGTCTACAAGTTGATGTGCAATAACAACATAACAAACCACAAATGACCGAGCAAAAACATATATCAAATAAAATCTATGTCAATCTCAAATACTAGGTGGGCTGAAGAAAAAGGGATTAACCATAGCTATCATAGCAAAGAATAGACACACAACTCAAAGATGATCGTAACTCATGCATCAATGACACAGACCATTTATGTAACACTATTAAAATCCAAACTCAAAACATCCGCTAGGCAGCGGGGGTTCGGGGGCGGCAGCCTTTGAAAGCGGGGACCAAGGGGCAAAGCCCCTGGCTGTAGGCTTATGGACCCCACCAGGGGCTGCCGCCCTCAAACCCCCACTGTCTAGCGGATATTTTGGGTCCGGATTTTAATAGTGTTACATCCTCCCCTACTTCAAAGAAATCTCGTCCTCGAGATTTACGAGAACAGATCGGGATATTTTTTTTTTCATTTCTAATTCTAATTAAATCTCGTCCTTGAGATTTAGTGTAAGAGGCTAGTACTATTCTTACTGGAACTCCACCGGTTAAGATTGAAGACAAGAAAAACTAATAATTAAATAAGGATCAAGGCAATCTTCCCGAATACTATCAGCATATCCATGATAATAGTTGTAGAGGAGCTTGAGATAGTCATCACATGAGTAACACTACCCTTACATAACTCAGAAATATACAAAATAACTAGTGTTGATTAGTAAGTTTATAAAAAGCTAGGGAACCATATTAGAAACATAAGTAATCTTAGCCATTATTAATACCAAATAGCGTAAAGCTCCAACTGCGCACCACTAAAGTATAAAGTTGTCCATAGGGACCGCAATACCACCCCGAGAGCATTATCGACCTTGAGAGATGGATTCTATCCCAAGAAGTATCTCAATTTGCGCAAATCCTTTAGAGCAAATTTAGAGTGTAGCTACTAAGTCACCTTACACACAAGAGCTCCAAGCGATTATAATATCATCCATGTATATCATCCATGTATCATGTAACAAGTAAGCAAATATTTGTAATAAACAAATAATTAAGTATTAGATAAACCAAGTAAATCTAACCATGGTTGCAAAACTCGTTAGACACCGTCAGGTCGGTCGACCGATCGAAGACTTGCGAGTACTCGGCTTAAGTGGGGAGTACTCGGGGAGTACTTGGACTTAATAAATTATAAAAAAAATTAGTTTATGGAAAAATATAAATATGTCAAATATCATAAACTTACTCATATTTATAAAAATACGTGACTATCAATATAAACCAAAAAATATATGTTCACATATAAAAATATATCAAAACTTAATATTAATAATGTAATATTATAGACGTAGTAATCATTTGATTATCATTTTCCAAAGAATCTCCATGAAAAACTGTAAAAGTTCAACAAAAATCGGTGAAAATTAAAAAACAAAAAACGATGAAAAATTGTGAAAATCCGAGTTGGTCCGAGTTTGACCGATTCCGAGTAATGTTGACCAAGTTGATGAAAAGCGTCTTGGCACCTTGCCAAGTACCGACTACTCGTCAAGTACTCGACCGCCTAGGCCGAGTTGTACAACAATGAATCCAACAACCTAGAAAGCTAAAGATATCTTGGAAAGTCAAACTCTTCGCACTTGTTTAACTCTAGAAAGAGTATTCTACACCAACCAATAATAATGTGGGCGAGTCGGGTTAATAAGGTTAGAAGATCGTGCCGTATTCATAGTCTAAAATAAAATTCCATGAATTAAGATGTTTACGTCAACTTTTTGAGTAGTAGAAGAGGAAGGTGATATGGGAAAGAGGACGAAGAATTACAAGTGTAGGTGATGTCAGGATGAGGATGAAGTAGTTGAAGTGGATGGTCATATCTCTTATAGATTGACTACACGATGATCTGCTAGTGTTATGCATGCTTATTCTAATGTCCATTGGTTGTTCTCATGATGATCGACATTCTACTCCAAGTTATTGTGTTTTTCTTGGCTTCAACCTTATTAGTTAGAGTGCTAAAAAGCAACATATGATTGCCTGATTTAGTACAAAGGTGGAGTATCGTGCTTTTGCATATTTTGCAACAAAGACTCGTTCGATTATATCTATCTTACAAGAGATGCATTTGTTCTTCCTTATCTCCTTACCCTATGGTATAAGAATCTTGTTGTCACATATATACGTGGAAGTTAATATGTTGTTCCATGAGCATACGAAACATCTTGAGATTGATTTCCAATACATACGTGATTTGGTTATCCCTCAAATTAGGCAAACAAAGAAGGGAATCCGTTGAGTTCTTACGCTTTCATGTATACAACTCAAGTCAGTGCTCTCAAAGACCGGCTTAGCCGTCTTGTCTGTAGCCGCCAAGTTTCACGTTAATATCGGCCATTTAAGCCACTTCCCTCCACATTTCTTCAAGTGGTCATGCTTCACCTTGGCGGGATACACCTACTCCAGCCAATTTGGTTGTGTCAGTCAGTCCATCAGTAGTTTGAAGCAGAACTGAGACTGGATATGACCGAAGGAAAATGGATATGAAAATTCAAGCCTCAATCTTTGCTATGTTTCTACTAATGCTAAGCTCACAACTATTCTAACCAATGGTTGTCATCCCCTTTGTTTGATACCATTCCGTCCACACTTCATGTTGTTGTGTCCCATTCAGCTTGAGGGCGAATAAGAGAGCTTATGCTACAGTTATGGTATATTATAGCTGATGATAAATTTATGTTATGATGGTTTTCTGTTATGGTATGTTTATCCTGTATATACATAGATGCCTAGTATCGTACATGATTCACATTATCGAGATTAAATGATTTTATGTCCCTAATTCATAAGTAAATTATCTCTCAATTTAATTAATAAAATTCTATGGTATTAATCTACTATTGTAAACCTTTGAATAAATAATGAAAAGAATATTGTTGTGAGTTATCATTATCAATCTAGCACTCGTATTAGGTACTAAAGGAGTTCAACAACCACTAAAGACGTATATCTTTGTTGATATGATATCTCATGGAGTATATGTTACACTTAGCACCAACAGAGTGTAATCCTGTGATTGACGTCAACCTTCTAATACTCAAATTATATTGCTCGATTTCCAATCTTGACTGATAGTCATTTTTTGTGAAAAATGAACCTAGAGTAACTTATGTCCAGCAGGTCCATCCAATGATCCAAAAGAGGAGTGGTTGGGTATTGTCTTATTGGCAGTTTCTCATGGTCACAATTTGTTAAAAAATTACAAATCAAAGATTCTTAAAAATATCACTATGATTTAGGAATGGTCAAGAAATTTGTTTTTTTGAACGGCAAATGGCCAAGAATTAATAGTGATTTACTACTTCACAAGCATAAAGTACAACTTTAAATGCAACAGGTTCTTTTATATGTGTCATCTCATAACTTTCGCTTACACGCTTTCGTGTGAGAAACGCTTTCTACATCTCTCAATTTAAGTTTCTCTTCCCTATCGCAAGTTCAAGAAATATAGAGAGAGAAAATGAGATGCCACGAGAAAAAGAAACAAGGGACATCCCTTTGTTCATTATAGGCGATAACAGTTAACAACGCCGCGGCCGACCATTAAAACAAAATATATAAGAGGAAAACTTTACAAAACAAGTTATTGAGCTTTAGGTAAGAAAGGTATACAATTGAGACATGATCATTATCTTGTTTTACTTTTGACAAAACACTTAAAATCATAGGTAAGTTGTGTATGAATCAATAACCATTTACACGTAGTTTATGATATCATCAACGACAAGCCTTTCTTCATGATTGTTTCATGACTCAGCCTCGTGCCAGATACGACATTAACTAATAGATTGCTGATAAAATCGTCTTGATTATATTATTCAAACAAATACAAATTAGTAAAATGATATTGTTTATCAGTCTAATATAACCCAATGATTAAAGAAACAATAAAAAGATCTTCCCCTTAAGTCGTCCTTAACATGAATAAAGTTGTATTTATTGTTTTTTTATTCATAGGATTATGTTAGACTTGGTAAACATTTTCATATACTAATTGTATTAGTTTATTTCAGGAGGATTTCATTAGCAATCTAATAGTTTATGTCGTATTTTGGCACGAGCCTAAGTTATGAAACAGTTATAATAATAATCCTCTAATGGAATAATGGGTCAAAGATATTCCCCTTAAGTCGTCCTTAACGTGAATAAAGTTGTTTTTATTGTTTTTTTATTCATAGGATTATGTTAGACTTGGTAAACATTTTCATATACTAATTGTATTAGTTTTTTTCAGGAGGATTTCATTAGCAATCTAATAGTTTATGTCGTATTTTGGCACGAGCCTAAGTTATGAAACAGTTATAATAATAATCCTCTAATGGAATAATGGGTCGGTGGATTTTGGTTGAATTGAATAGCCGGCGTTGTGTAAATTTAAGTCGGTAGGTTATTGTCTTGCACGAGGGCAAACAAGCAGTCATAGTTGATTAAATGTTATTATATTACTATTTTACTTTGACTTTGCTTTCAATTTCATTAGACCACTATGATATGAAACTTGTTTTTTGTGCAAAACTTGCTCATGAATTGGCTTATGTATGAAACTTGTTGGTCAAATATTGTCCATGTATATTTTGTTCAATACACTTTTGTTTATACTTGGTTTTTGTCAATGTTAGTATTTGTGTTTGTCACCTTTTCAAATGGTCAATTCCTCAAGAGTAGTTTAATATCATTAGCTTATTGACAAACACAAAGCAGTTTCAGTTTCACTTCAAAACACAAAGCATCACATTTTCATTCTAAAAAACTCTTTTGATTGCATTATAATTACATAATCCAATAAAAATGTCACTGATTACATAATAGAAAGAGTATATAACCCTAATGCTAAGAACAAGAAAACTATCGAAATGTTTCTTTTCTCGAATTTGCGATTTCAGAATCTTTACTTTCACTTCAAGCTTGTTTTTCGACCTTAATAACTAAGGATTAAGGAATAACCTCGCATCACAAAAAAACAATTGGTAAATCATCTCAACAATCAATTTGGGTCAAAATTAAAATTCGAAACGACACAAGCTTATCAAATGAGTGCAATATTGTAAACAACGAAGAGGGTTTTGATCAGTCCATAATGTTTGAACCAAGTATTGTCTTCCATAGTAACAAATCATCATTTTCTATGCTTCATGGTTGAAGAAGAAGAAAAAAAATAGTTAAATGATGGAAGAGATAAAGGTATTTGCAAGAAATAAAGAGGATTTGAAAATAATAATGTACACTATGTTCCTTATGACAGTGTGTGTTCAATATTACAGGGGATGTTTGTAAGTGTTTGTGAGTGAAAATTTATGTGGGTTGTATCGTATTTTCCCGTATTTGATAAACACGGTACAACCCCCATAATGTTTTTAATATTTTTGAAAGTGATTATGAGTGGATGATAAAGAAAATATAGTGATAATGATATAAAATAGTATTATTTAATTGAGTACTTTCTATAAGGTCCTCTTTCATCCACGATCAATTCGACCAAAACGGCGCAAAATAGATGAATAATACTTGAAGTGGATGATTTCTTATGAACTTAGCATATCACACGTCCACGAACGATGTGATATTTCTAGGGTGTTACAACCCCCCCTGGTTTTATGGACTTATCGTCCTTGAAGATTTGAACCACCTTCCCAATCAAGGATTTGAGATTTGCTAGATACGTCTCTTCAAAACCCCCTAGAGACTCATTATATGGAATAAGTGATTTGAGATATGTCTCTTCAAAACCCATCTTTCCGAATGACATAAGAGTGTCTTTGATATTGTTTATAACATTTGGCATCTCTTACCACATATATTGATAGTTTTGCCCAAAAGGAACTCATGGAATTATTTTTTTATTGCTTGAGTGAAAACTTTCTAGAAGGACATTCATATTTGGATTGCTCTCATCCAAACACATTTAATTGTGAAGTTCACTCTTGATTTACAACCAATGCACCCAAAGTGCTTTGCTATTATTTGAGGCGAATTATTCATTGTGAACCCAATAACTCTCTTGAAATGACTCGGTTACTATTTATAACATTCGATCTCATACGATAATCTGTTTTGTCCATATGTAGCTCATGAATTTGCTTTTTAGCCGCTCGAGTGAAAACTTAGCATGAGATTATTCATCCCTGGATTGTTTCTACCGAAACACAGTTAATTGTGAAGTTCTTTTATCATCCACAACTAATGCGACTAAAAGTCGTTGATAATATTTGAGGTGATCATAAGAATCATCTATACAACTTAATTTATGAGATGAACAATTGCAATTACATAGTAAGGACAATGGATCTAATTTTTACACATCAAAAGGATCAAACCTTGTACACTTTACCATAAAAATCAGCCGTACAATTTATTGTACGAGATTCAATAGTTTTGTAAATGTAAAGTAAATAATTTCAAATTATATGACAATGATATTTTGGTCTAGTGGTTCTAAGGAGAGATGGGAGGCTTGTTCAAACATTGGTGTTGATGAATTATTACTAATTTAGTGTTAGTAACTTCTAGAATATATATGTATTCATTTTGTGTTAGATCTCATTGTCTTGTGTCTAGGAATCACAATAATATAAAATTGACGTTACGAACTCGGGACTTGCTTGATATTATGAAATATGAAAAGAAATTGAATTAATAATGAGTTTAATTGCTGGATTTTTTAGTTCTTCCTTGAATGATCTTGTTCAGCCATTTAATATATATTTTTTCATTCATTTTGTACCTACATATACAACATGAGTAATTGTTTTTTCTTTAAATATTATCCCTATCTTGCAAGTGATTTAGTTATCTTTTCACTTAAAAATACATCAATGTTATATATGAAAGGTGGTATTTGTATATGCATTGTGTAACTTTTAGAAGTCAGATGAATCTTTACGGAAAATTTATCAATTACATTTACACATGATTTAGGTTTAGTGAATGTGACTTTGATTCGATCATATGTTATAAATAGTGAAGACACATGTTTTGGCATCTCATGTTATCAACGTAATATTTGACTATATCATGATATTTAAGTTAATATTTAATCTAGAGGGCATGATAGTCAATACTTCTCATGCTATCAAGTGATATTTGACCTAAATTATGTTAGAGTAAATTATAATTTTGGTTCTTGTGGTTTAGTCATTTTAACTTTTTTAGTAAAAAAAAAATCTTTTAACATATCAGAACATGATGTTAAATTTTATAACAGTTTTACCCTTTAACCACTAACTCTATTAATTTTTTCAGTTAAATTCAAGGATATTTTAGTCTTTTTTATTACAGAAGTTGTTTTAAAAGTTAAAAAGTTAATTAACATTAAAGAGCTATTTATGTAGTTATTTAAACTTATAAAAACCAACCCTAGTTAAGAAAGTTTTTAATTGTATATTTAAAAAGTATTAGCATTATCTTTTTAACTTTTTGGTTATTTTATTTTTATTGTTTCGTTACTTTTTTTATTATTTTTGATAATATGTATTTTAAATATACAAATAAATACGTCTTTTCCAAAGAAAGATTTTAAAAACAACAAATTTAAAAAAGAAAGATTTAAAACGAGTGATTTTTCTTAAAAAAAAGTTTTTTTTTAAGTTGTCCGTTTATTAAACCTTTTGTTTATTAAAATAGTTTGTTTTTTTCATAAAACTATTCATTTCCTAAAATTTTTAACCTTTTTTTTTTAAAAAAAAAGTCTTTTTGTTTAAATTTTGTTTTTTAAAGCGTTTCATTTAAAAAAAACAACAATGATTTTAAGAAGAATGGTTCAAAAAAATGATTTTAAAAGGACGGTTTAAAAGAACAGTTAAGAAAAAGGTTAAAAAAACAATTTAATAAGAACGGTTTAAAACGAGGTATTTAAACAAAAACAATTTTGAAAAGAACAGTTTAAGAAAGAACGATTTTAAAAAAGAAAAGTTTATGAGCAACGATTAAAAAAACGGTTTAAAAAATGAATGATTTTTGAAGTTTTCTTTAAACCGTTCTTTTTATAATCGTTCGTTTTTAACATTTCTTTTTTACATTCTTTCCTTTTTTTTGCAGAAAAGTCTATCATTCGTTTTACTTTAAACGTTCTTTGGAAAGACATATTGATTTGTGTATTTAAAACGTGTTTTAATAAAAAAAATAATCCAAAAGTTAACAAAGCAATAAAATTAGAAAAACCCAAACAAATTAAAAAAAATATGCTGATATTTATTAAATATACAATTAAAAACTTATTTAGTTTGGGGTTGGTTTTTGTTAATTTAAATAATTACATAAATAGTTTATTAATGTTAAATAACTTTCTAATTATCAAAACAACCCTTAAAATAAAAAATACTAAAATATCTTTGCACTTAATTGAAAAAGTAACATAATTAATAGTTAGAGATCAAAACTATTATAAAATATAATATTAAAATATGATATGTTAAAAGATTTATTTTTAAACACAATAAATTAAAATAACCAAGCTATAGAACCCAAAAGAGTAATTTACTCCAACATAATTTAGGTCAAATATCACTTGAAAACGTGAGAAGTATTAACTATCCTGGCGGCTAGATTAAATATTAACTTAAATATCACGATATAGTCAAATATTACTTGATAACATGAGATGCCAAAACACGTGTCTTCATTATTTCTAACATATGATCGAATCAAAGTCACATTCATTAAACCTAAATCATCTGGAAATGTAATTGATAATTTAATAACTCCGTAAAAATTCATCTAACTTTTAAAAGTTACATAATGCATATACAAATACCACCATTCATATATTAACATTTATGTATTTAAGTTGTGCCAAAACTGTTATTAAGTTGATGTTTAAACTAGCCGCCATAGTTTTAAATAAATCAAAAGAAAGAGATGAATTTTTTTGTCATCCATCTTTTATTTACCCTTAGAAACAATATATTAGTCAGAGTTTATTGTAATAATACTTATTATTTTAAGAATAAAACATTGAATATGATATACTTATTCTTTATCGTATCAAAGCCTTAGGTCCATGCATTTTTCTATCTTCTTTCTTTCAATCCCCTTTCATAGCTTGTGCCACCAGATATCGGTTGGTCATCAGCCTCTTCCTATTGTCCCCTACAAGATGAATTTCTTTTGTTTTTATATTAATTTTTTTTATTTATTCTTCTTTTAATGCCGTCATGCTTACCCAATCATAGCTCATGTCGGCTTGATTGACTTGTCATCATGCCTAGTTTTAGATTCGTCACTGTTTGCTGCCATTGGATTTTCTTAATGTTTAAGTTGTATGGTTGTTTTTCTAAATATTTTCTTTATTGTGATTGTATGTTACTTTATACCAATATATTCATTTCAGTGTGAGTGTTTGATTTCCTTCATTCCAGTATGAGAGATTATTAATGATAAAGATTAGTTAGAGAATTGGTAATTATATATCACCATATTTAGAATAATAGATTAGATGTCCGTGTGTTATACGGGTTGAAATAGTAAATACCGTAATAGAAAACATGAAATTGTGAATATGAGATTGTGAGCTAGTAAAACGTATTTAAATTTGAGATGATAGAATTATGATATACATTGAGCGGAGATGTTGCTTTATAGTGAGTAATCACTCATTGTAATTGTGTTTAACTTCGTAAATATTATTATTTTAAAAATTTTTGGTTAAAAAATACCATGTTTAAAAGTAGTTTAAATTTAAATAATGATTAGGTAGAAATTAAATTTAGTTTTAACAAAATTAACTCTAATTAAAATATTAAAGGGATATTTTAAATATTTTTAGAAAAAATTAATTTGATTAACTTTATAGTAAATGAGTATTTATTGTAAGGCTCTGATTTCAGAAAGCCTCACAGTTGGTCATTCACCACATATCAAAGGTTTAAAACATTTATTTAACTAAACATTGCAACGGAAATTACTTTAATTCAAACTCGTCATGACATAATTCAAAGAAAATATTAACATTGTCTTAAATACATCAAACAAGTCTTAAAAGAGTGTTTAATAATCTTCTTAATTTGGGATGCCAGTCTTCAATTGCTAACAAGCTTTGGATCCATACCCTCATCCTTCTAAGCCCAACAACTCACCTATCAAACTAATATGCATACAAAAGTCAGCTTCGCTGAGTGAGTCCTAGGTTTACTTTATCAGATAATCTTTTAGTGAGATATGTTAACTTTACCATTCTAAAGTAGTCATCACATGAACAAACATTACCATACATAGACTGTCACTTTATCATTACTTTATCATTAAGAGTTTCGCTTATTTATTATCTATTACTCTTCTTTATCCGCCAATTTCCAGTTACTATGTCTCGGGATTGGCCCAAGGGCCAGACCCCCCGCTTGTGATGAACACAAGACTTTACTTTATCCATGCTTGTGATGAACACATGACTTTACTTTATCCATGAGAGCACAAAAAATGCAACTCTCTTTTATCATTCGTTTGCAAGACTTTTCTTTAGCAATGGTATATTGTTACGAGCTCAATAACATTTTTAAGGTTTCACTTTCATCTTTAGTTATACATACTAAGAATCAACTCATAGTCCATATATTCACATTCTTCAACAAAAGAATACAAACAACATAACCGACCCTCCGCGAGACAGCGGGGGTTCGGGGGCGGCTGCCCCCGATAGCGGGGTTCTAGGGGTAGCAGCCCCTAGTGGGGTCCAAGGGGTAACACCCCTGGCTGGGGTCGGGCTGGTCAGTAAGTAACTTCACGTCCAAACTCACCTTGTTAAAACCTCTTGAAATATTTGCCATAAAAATCATATATTTAGTATGCATATCGCCCCAAAACATTGAAAACGTATAAATAAGGGGGATCTAGAACTCACCTGGTCAGTAACTTCACATCTAAGCTACCCAAGCTATGATCACGGTACACGGTCTTCATATAAGTTAACACACAAATAGGTCATTTTCTACAGAGTGTCGGCAGCAGTTTCGCATATAGTTTTGCTGCCAGTTTCGCATGGCAGTTTCGCTTCCAAAATCGCCTAACTTTCATTAGAATTTCCTAGATTCGCTAAATCTACAGACCTACCTATGCACTTGCGAAACTACTTGCGAAACTATAGTTTCACAAGAAGGAGATTACCTTAGTTTCGCAGGATGAACTCACGGTTTCGCAAGACGAACTGACAGTTTCACCGGAAGAACTGACGGTTTCGCTGGACGTATAAAAAATGACGAACCAGATTGTTTTTAATCCAAATTCTCAACTTTTTACATCCAAACCCTTAGTTTTTCATCCATGAAACTATATCTAAGCTTTCTACATGATTTCATACGTAAAAATATGATCTTTATGTGATTCTTTGCAACTTTCCAAAACCCAAAACCCTAAAATCCGGATCTGATCTAAAGAGGTGTTTGGATGATGATTCTTACCTGTATTTCTTGCTCTTTTCTTGTTGTTTGATGCTCAAATACTCAGACATTTAATCATTTAATCAGTAAAGCCTCAAATCTTTAATTTTCTCCACTTTCTCTCTCTATTCTCTCTCTCTCTAAAATGTTGGTGGCTTGGGTTGTAAATATGAAAAAATGGGGCTGATTAGGGTTGTTTAATGCCTGATTATGGGCCCTTAAACATATCAATCCCTTAGCCCATAAGATTATTTGGCCCATAATTCATTTTTACCCCTTATTTACATTAAATAACCCTTAACTACGCTTATTATTATTAAATTGCTCACTTCGACTTTTCTGGGCATTACATTTATTATCTTGAGTTCCTATGATGGCGACAACATCTGCTGGCATATGATGTTTGGACATAGAATCGAAGATTAAGGAAACTATATTTATATTCTTATTTGTAACTTTTATTGTAACGATGACATGTATCCAAATCTAGATGGACATCCTAGAAAACGCCATGTGTCTTCTAGAGATTTTGATTTATTATTATAGATATATTATTTACTTATGTTGTGTTTGTAATTAAGTTCATTATAATCTTTATTAAGGATATAGTAAATTATGGTTTTAATCCTTATGGTTTGGTAATTATAACCATATTCATCCAATAGTTTAAAACACCCAATTCAAGCATTTTAGTTTTAAAATTATAACAATTAACTATGGTACACTAACTTCCGTTAGTTTTTTCCATTAGGTGGATGTCAAATGACCGAATAACCGTTGGATATAAATTGATATATAAATTTAGAGAACAAATGCTAAAAATATCTAATTATTTGTTATATTTAATACCCAACCCTACTCTCACCCAGGGCTGTTCAAAGCGCTCGCTGCTCGATAATCGCTCGACGATCGTTGGATTTTGCTTGCAAAAATATTTTTTGAACTTCTGCTCGGTTGTAAACCTATTCGATTGGTTCGAATCAGTTTGTAAACGAGCCAAACACAAGCAAAGGTTCGCTCGGTTTGAATTATATTTATTATATATAGATGTGTGTGTGTATGTGTGTATATATATATATAAGGTCAGGATCATTACAGAATTATTTTTTATTTTTAGAACCAAAAGAACTATTAATTTAAATAAATATAAATTATGAATCATTGATTTAAATAAATGTAAGTTAAGACAAATGATATTTAAGTGTTTTACAAAGTTTATTATTCATGTTTGATAGACACATATGTAAAATAGTTCAAGTATCATCAAAATTAATTTACATTTATGTAAATCAATTGTTCTTTGTTTCTGAAAACTAAAAGTGGTTCTATAATGATCGTAATACTATATATATATATATATATATATATATATATATATATATATATATATATATATATATAAAATTTATACATAGCACTTTAGAAGATTTGACCCACTGTATACAAATATATAATTATACGTACGCATATTAGACCAATCTACCTAATAAAAAACTTTAAACTAAGCATAAAAGTTAAATCCTAATCCACTTAGAGACAGTTTTTGACACCGTTCTTACTTTTAGTCGATCATCTCCTACTCTCACCGTCATCGTTCTCTTCCATATGCTCAATGCCTTATCGACTACATCATTAGCCTCATCGCCAGCCACAAAGTATTATCATTTATGAAAATATTATATTATGAAATGTGATTCTTTTTAAGTCATTAAAACTTATGACCCTACATTATTACTATCTCTCATTGCAATATAAATCGGTTCAATTCGGCAACCCCACACCACTATCAAGGCGACCATCGCACCACTGCCACCTCATTGATAGTAGGTTCAATTCGGAATTCAAGGAAAACAAGTATAGCAACATTATTGTTAAAAAGGATGTGAAGCACCCAAGATTTGCAAATGAAGTGACGCTTGGGCTTTCTCTAGTGATGTCACGTGACAATGCTTGGAACCCCTGGCAGGAGCAAGTTCTTTCAAGGTTTGGCCATGATTAAGAGAGGAACCCGATGGACATGGTGATGTAGTGAAAACTTATATGACGAGTCATTGCTTAAATATGAACTTTAAGATGAGTCATACCAAGTACGTGATGTCATGTTAGATGGTAAAAGAATTCATAATTTCATATGTTATATAGTATTAATAATCGAGCATCGATATCATTTCATCATCACATCTAAGCCGTATAACTACACCCAAAGGTCAAAACTCATTCGTTTAGCACGAGTTGTATAATAACTGATGCATTTGATTCTAAACATGAGTATCAAATAATGACTTTTAAAACACATATCAAAACATCTTTACTTGTGTGACATCCTAGAGAGTGAATGTACACCACAAGATAATATCTATGGCATGTGGATTGAAGGAATCTGGTTTATATAGTATTCGAGGGGAAAATCTTATAGATCTTGGCATTATGTGTATGTTAACTTGATTAGATATATAGACAAATTTTTTATTAATGTTTGGTCAATTTTATTGTATGCAACGTCTTACAAAAACCTAAATATACACGCTATTAAATTTTAATTAATATAATAACATGTTGTTGTTGTTATTAATAAGAATTTTAATTAGTAGTATTTTTATTATTAGTATTATTATATGGGTAGGGTTATATTAAAAATGATGTTTAATCTAAAAAGTCTAAAAAAGATTATGGACTTGACACGCGTCCTTCTATTGTTTTAAAGAGAATGGATTTTTGGTCATTGCGTTAAATACATCAGCTCATTGTGTCTTATACGTTCATTGTATCAAATATCAGTTTATTGTGTCATATATTTTACGTCATTTGTTATCTGTATTAATCATTGTTTTACATTTTAGATCATTTCGTGTTGTTTTTGTCATTGTTTTTATAGATTATAAACTTGTTATCTATCATTGTCTTTTACAATTAGAAGATACAATGATAACTTTTACCAATCTAGTTTTCAAAACTCATAGTGTTGAAAATAACACAATGTATTATTTTTGTTATTGTTTTTTAATAGATTATATAAACTTATTATTATTCATTGTGTCTTTACCATTAGAAATACTCAATAATATTATTTCAACAATGTATTTTTCAAAACTCATTATTCAAGATACAACAATGACGATCAAAATACACAATGAGACATTGTATTATTTTGTCGTTGTTTTTAATGTATTAGATTAATTAGTTGTTAATTTATTATTGTATTTTACATATTAGAGATACATAATAATGTTATTTTATCATTATATTTTTTAAAATTCATCATTTTAGAAAAAAACAAAATAGTATTCAAAATTAACATAATAACCAACAAAAAGACACAATGAACTGTATTGAAGACACAATGATGAGATATGAGCTTATAAACATCAATTTTTTTTATCTTTTTATATAACAATACTTTACTCATTTTAAAGATAAAAAACGCTCTTTTTTATGATGTAATTTTTATAAAAAAAAATAATATCGTATATAAGAGTTATGAACGTTTAAAAAATAGAGAAACTTATAAAAAGTCAACAAATGTGGTTATTTCTAAAATACCTTTCTAACAAACTTTTCTCTACAATTTGATCTCAACCATTGATTAAGAAGATGGATGGTTGAAATTACTTCTTAAACTTTTTAGTTTTAGAAACTATCTATTTGAACCATTTCTCAATTATTTAATAAATCATATTAAATCATGTTATTAACTAAAAAACTTACTCATAAATACCATAGTTATTAAACACCCAAAATATCTCTAGGAATCGGCGGCGGCGGTGGCGGCGTCGTCTTCGTCGGCGACGTCGTCGTCGTCGGCAAATTGGATTTTAATAATCCAAACTAAGACCTATTGGCTGATAATAATTCATACTATCAACTTGACCGATAATAATGTTAACTTTTAGTTTTGTTACCAATGACAATTTTACTAACATAATTTTTATTGATTTACATTTGATTTTGCTCATGATGGTGATTGTAAATGAAATACGGAGACACATTATGAAATGGAATAAAAAAGTAATGAAAATCAAGTGTTAATCAATAAAAATTATATTAATAGAAGTGTCATTGGTAACAAAACTGAAAGTTAGAATTTTTATCGATCAACTTGATAGTATGGATTATTATCACCCAATAGGTAATAGTTTATATTATTAAAATCCAATTTGTCTTATTATTATTATTATTATTATTATTATTATTATTATTATTATTATTATTATTATTAAAATATATAGTAATTACATACTTGTTTATTTAAATAAGATAATTTTTTATTTGAATATTATTTAGTGATAAAAATATAAATAATAAAAAAACTAATATTAATATAAATATTACTACTATTACTATTATTATTATTATTAGTATTATATTTATTATAATTGTAACTATTTTTTAAAATAATTTAAGTAATATGTTATTAACTAACAAATTTAGTTATGAATATTAAAATTACTAACAAATAATTTTTGAAACATATTAAATAATATGTCAATAACTAAAAACTTTAGTCATAAATACAAAAACTATTAAATATCCAAAATTTCCCTAGAAATTATTATTATTATTATTATTATTATTAATATTTTAAATATGAAAATATTTAATAATTACATACTTAGTTATTTAAATAATAATATTTAATTTAAATAGTATATTGTTAGTTATAAAAATATAGTTAGTAAATTTAAATTTAACATAATATTTAATAAGATAATTTTAATGTAGTGGAATAAATAATTTCATATTATTAAATAATGTATTGAATTTTAATTAATAATATATTAATTAAAAAGAGTTTATTAAATAGGGGTAAAATAGAAATTATTGCATAGATAGCTTGTATCATATGTTTATTAAGTTGTATTATGTGTCTTAAATTTGAGTAACTAAATTTGGTTCCATCATTCATTCTTATATATATAACTAGTAGATACGCATGCGCTTCTCCGTAGTTTAATTTTGAATGTTTATGAAAACGTTGTAATGATAGTTTTAAAGGTTATCTTGGTTTTGATGAGCTAAATGATATATAGACACTCATATTCTTGTGAATATCTACATATACCATCATGATACTATTACCAAATAAATGTATTTGATAGGTCGTGTATATTAATTACAACAAATAAGTTAAAAAAGTTCAAACAAAAACTATTATCAAATGTACAACATTATATCATAAATAGCGATATGTTGCTATTGAATTGTTACATATAAAATAATATGCCAAAAGAGTATTATGCTATAATTAATATAATAACATGATGTTATTGTTTTGTTATAGTACTAACCCTATAATAATTAAATTATTATTATTATTAATAGCATTCTTATTATATATATGTTTATATTTATTATTGTAATTATTTTTTAAAATATATTAAATAATAGATCATTAACTAAAAATTTGCTTATAAATACTATAATTACTAAATAATCAAAATACCCCTAAAAATATTATTATTATTTCTGTTATTATAAGTATGAAAATATTTAATAGTTAAATACTTAAGTTTTTAAATAGAATATTACTTAATTTAAATAGTATTTTGTTATAAAATATAAATAGTAAATATATATTTAAATGATAATATAAAATATTATAAATAAGATACTATTTAATGTAGTGAATTAAATAATCTCACATTATTAAATATTGTATTAATAAAAATAAGTTTATTAAAAGGAGAAAAATTTGAAACCATTGCATAGAGCACTTTACTTTATGCTTAAAAGGTTGTGTTAAATGTTTAAAAATTTAAGTAAAATGACGTTCTCAAAATTAAATTATTTATTGATTCATAAGATTGTTTTACAAGATCTTGTTTATATTTATAAGCCATATGATTTCCATCTTAGAGATGCATCTACACTACAAGAACGGTGAGCATTAGGGACTAGATATTTAGTACTAAGATATGAGTCTCGGGTGTATAGTATCAAAGACTAATATATTAGTTACTAATGATATTAGATTCACCTATAAGTCGATACAATAGCATGATGTAGTGTCATTCTCACTTCAATCATTCTTTACCTTTAAAATGATTAAATATGCAATATCAGCGATAATGCTGGTGAATAACGCTTATCAGACCCAAATCATTTTTACTAAGTAAACATGAGAATATTAATTTAGGATTAACCATTCTAGGTCCATAGAATGAAACACACATCAAGATCTTTCATTGTATAGTTTGTTATCGGGTCACCCTTGGGATCGTCAATGCCTAGGGAGTCGTAAGTTTTTGGGCACCAAACCATTACTAGTTATGCTTAGGCATAGTATCCATTTTTCAGGGTCCTACCTACCACATGTGTATCTTTTCTAATCTGAACACACCTAGGATCTTAGTATAATGTTTGACTTGGATTTCACCAAATTGCATTAATAAATCACTATTACTAGTGCTGGTTTTCAAGATAGTGATGAGTCTCAAGAATTCACGAATTTCGTTCTAGATAGCTCAAACATCACCTCGGCTATTCACCAAGCTGGAAACGTCTTTTAGACACTTCTGATAGCTTCGAATATTTAAGAATCGAGCTTGGTCATGAAACGAGTCGAGGAGAAAAGTTTGACACACAAATAGAGGCTAAGTTGTGTTTGTGAAGATGTGAAGGTATGAATGTTTGAAAAATAAGCTGAAAACTCACCCTTTTATAGGTGAGGTCGGCTAGTCGATGCGGTCCGCGTCCTCTGGGCGATGTGGGTCGCATCGCGTGGATGCACTGCATGTGTGACATGTGTCACGCATGCATTGTCTTGATCCCCTTTTGGCGATACAGCCCCACATCTAACTTTTGATGTGGTCCGCATCGTGGTCTAGGTGTCAGATATAGCCTATTAGTCATCGTCTACGTGTCAACTTTAGCTTGATTCCTTATCCTAGTCGATAGGCCCAGCATCCCCTTTCAAATGCGGGTCGCGTCGGCCCTTTTTGCCAAATTTTTGATTTTTTTCTTTAATTTTACTCCTTTACACTATTTCTCCAAATTAATAATTTTCGAGCTGGCCTGGTAGATCAACCTCAGTTAACGGCTTTGCCCCTTGGACCCCGCTCTCAGGGGCTGCCGCCCATGAACCCCCTACTGTCCAACAAATGATTTGGGTTTGGATGTCAAGAGTGTTACATCCTTACCTCCTTTAAATAAATATCTTCCTCGAGCTTCATGAGAATAGATGGGTGTATTTCTTATTTATTTCAGATTCTATCTTCCATGTATAATTAGGTCATCTTTTGATCTTAACAAGAGTTAGTTTTTTATGCTTGAGCTTTTTGACTTGCCTATCTTCAATTTGTAATGGTTTTTCTATAAACTTAAGGTTTTTATTAACCTCAACATCTTTTATAGGTACGTATAGGGTTTCATCAACTAAGTATTTACGTAGGTTAGATATACAAAGTACTTGGTGCGCCCCATTGATTTCTTTTGAAAGTTGCAACAGGTAGGAAACAGTTCTAATTCTTTCAAGTATGGTGAACGGTCCAACAAATCTTGGGCTTAGATTTCCTTTCTTTCTAATTATGCCTTTCCAAGGTGAAACCTTTAGTAAGATTTTTATCACCAATAGTGAATTCTATGGGTTTCCTTCTTTGATTCGCGTGCTTCTTTTGACATTCTCTAGCCATTTTCAGTTGTTCTTTGATATGAAGGATCTTCCCAGTCTTCTTCTGAACTATTTGATTTTTTCCTATCACAGACCAACATATAGGGGTTCTACATTTTCGCCTATATAAGGCTTCATATGGTGTTGCACCAATACTTGCATGATAACTATTATTATACGAAAACTTCATTAATAGCTAGTGGTCATCCTAACTTCCACCTAGATCAATCACACATGCATTCAACATATCTTCTAGTGTTTGAATCGTTCTTTCACTCTAATCATCAATCTATGGATGGTAAGCTGTACTAAAATTTAATTTTTCTTCCTAGTGCTTTCTAAAGTTTTCCGAAATTAGGAAATAAAATGCCTATCTTTATCTGATACTTTGGAAAATGGCACTCCATATAAAGATACGACTTCGTTGACATACAATTGCGCCAATTCATCCATCGAGTATGTTTCTTTTATTGGAAGGAAATGGACAGACTTTGTAAGTTTGTCAATAATGACCCTTATGGTATCATTTTCACGACTTGGACCCCAGCCAGGGGCTTTGCCCCTTGAATCTTGCTCTCAAGGGTTGCCGCCCCCGAACCCCCTTCTGTCTATTAGATGCTTCAGGTAAGTATTTCAGGAGTGTTACGTCTTATTTTGTTAAAATAAATTTTACCCCATCCTGGAACGCCACCTTAGATTACATGATGATTTTTTCCCATTTAGACCCTTATATCAATAGTTAAAATACAAATTAAACCTTTTTTATTTGATCTCTTTTCACTTATGCATTTATAGTAATAGGTAAAACACAAATTAAGCCCTTTTGTTTGTTTTAAAAAAAATTCCACCTTAAAGTTATATAATCAAACTTAATTCATATAATAATTATAATTATTATATTTTATTGATTGGTTTAGTATTTGATGTTATATTAGGTTTTTATTAAAAATAATTAAAATATTTTAAATATATAAGTTTAAAAAATACATATTTCACCTTTTAATTTATTTATTATTTGATATTTTTTTAGTTTTACAAAATTAAGTAAAATATTTTACATATATAAGTTTAGATTAGATTTTAAAAAAGTTAGTTTTGGAGAAATTTGGGACGATACCATATCAGAGTTGGTTCAATTTTGAGTGGTTTACAACCGGTCCACTTTCAAGTGAGCTGATTCCAAGCGATTCAAGCTATTTTCTCTTAAAACATATTCTTTTTTTAATTAACATTCAAATTGAAATACCTTTTTTTAAAAATAATCACTTTAAATTTTTACGAAGAGATATGAGTCGTATTTTGAAATATCAATATCTTATTAAAAAGTGTTTTACAGCAAGCCTCGTTCCATCTTAATAAATCCAAGTTTTTTTTTTTGTTAACAAAGTCACACCTCTTAACAAAAATCTAACATACATGTTGCATAGTGTTTTTATTTTCTAAAAGCACTTTTTAATAAAAATGTTATATAAGAAAAATAAAAACTTAATACACGCTTTGGAAAGTTTTTTTTTTTTTTTGCTTTTTTTAATTAAATTTAACTCGTCCTGTAACACCACCTCCTCATCACATGGTAAATTTTTCACCTAGTTCCTAATATTAATAATTAAAATGCAAATCAAATCCTCTTAATTTTATATCTGTTCACTTAGACCTTTATATTAATAGGTAAAACACAAATTAAATCCTTTTGTTTATTAAATTAAACCTTTTAGTTTGTTTTAAATAAATTTGACCCTAAAGTTATAATATCAAACTCAATTCATATATTTTTCTTATATTTATTGTTTGATTGATTTATTATTTTATAATATCATATCTCACCTCTTAATTCATTTATCATTTGATGTTATTTTAATTTTTATAAATAATTAAAAATAAAAAGTTTACATGTTATAGACAAGTGAAACTAATAAAGTTTATATGTTATTTATAAGGTTTATATGTTATTAATAAGGGTAAATGTGAATCCAAGGATCGTTCAGAATTATCAGAATTGATTTGAACAAGTATTGATCGCGGAATTATCAATACTTAGTGTTTAATCTATTAATAATACTAAAATCAACCAATCAAACAAATAAAATAAGAATAATCAAACCGAGAGAACTCAATAATGTTGATCGTAATGCTTTCTTGTTGCTATTGATGTTGCTGATCTTGAATACAATGATTCAGATAATGATTACTGATGATTCTAACGATTCTCAACTGTTGTTATGTATGATCTATGTTGTTGATCTCGTATATATATATAGAGATCTAATTCTGTTCTATTGCTAGCTATTTTGTTGCTATAATTAAGCTAATTAAACTTATTCAAATCCTCGCCTTGTTTATCGCTTAGGAATTTGAGATTTACAACGAATCTAATATGAATAAAGTTTGTTGATGTGACGTGGAATATCCGCTTGAATAATACTTCTTCAATCGTCATTAATGTTGTTGTTGTTCTTCCACGTTGACTTGTTGACTTGATGTTGACTTCTGAGTTAATTGGTCTTCCGCAGGAATTTACTCTTCCGCAGGTAGTCTGTCTTCCGCAGCAACTATTGTACTGTACTTGTTCTTGTGCTTCCGCAGGAGTTCTTGTCTTCCGTAGCAATCCCTCCAACAGCAGCTTCACTTGTTCTTTTCTTGTTCATTTGAAGTTGTTCTTCCGCATAAGATCCATGGATGTACATTCTTCAGTTATGTTCCTGAGAACATCTACGGAAGAACACTTTATTTATCCGCAGTTGTTCCAAATTGACAGTTTAATGTTTACTGCACATTCACACATACATTCTGAAATACATTATATCACAGATTAATATATATTATGAAGTGCAAAATATGTTATTTAATTCATAAACATAATTATAATCCAATATATTTATATTATATCATCAAAAACAATAATTACAATCATGATTACAAGAGTGATCTTTATCATCTAAACCTATACAAGATATCTATCCCTTACAGTACTCCCCCGTAGGTTTAGACTCTAGTAATCATTGGTTTAATACTTTAAGCTCATTCACTCTTGACAAAATCTTTGCTTTGAAGTAATCAGCAGTCACTTGTTGATCTTCATACTTAATCTTGATCTGCCTTTAGCTCATCCTCTTCAAAGTTTTGTATTTCAAGCCTAGGACATCCTTTTCAGTAGAGAGTGTTGCAATAACACTATTGTTTGACACCACCTCCAATTCGTCCTGTTCTGAAATTCTCAGTTTAGTGATTGGCTTTATTTCTGATCCGATAAGTTGACCTGCTTCATATTTTCTCCTCTTACTAGCTTTGGCATGCAACTTATCTATGACTTGAATCAGATGTACATATAAGCACAAGTCATTCTGAGCAGTTTGATCTTGCAGCCTTTGGAAAAACTTATCATGCAGATATGATGTGTAACTTGGGTGCAGCAGTTTCATCTCAACCGGGTCAAAAATCCTTATACTGGCTGCCTTCCTTTGAGGATCATTCCTCAGCAGGTCCAGTTCCTTTTCTTCTAAACATATCCCCAATCAGTAATAGGGAATGTAAATTGGTTGCCTTCTATTATTTTGATGGATGCACTAGCGTTGTCTTCAGCACCTATTCTCTGCAAAAATTCTTCATCAATCACTCGAGATTTGGGCTGAGACTTCCTTAGTTTTCTCCTCAGGTGCTCTGCATCCACCAATCTTGCCTCCCTGAGAACATTTCCTTTGAACTTGTGACTCAGTTTGGTCACACATCCGGAGAAGTCTCTTCCCCTTGGACTTATGGGATAGTTGGTGATGGGAATGGTTTGTAATGTATGCAGGTCTATATCTGGCAGGGCTAGTAAAGATTCTACTCTGGGAAAGTATTACACCATGCCAGATGCCCTCTTAATAAGTGTGCAATCCCATTCCCCATCATATTTCCAAGCAATTATTTGATACTCCTTTGCTTCTTCAGGCCTTGTGATGAGATCAAAGAATTGTATTAATGTATATTTTTGCTCAGTGATCTCTCTCACAGCAGTTCCTAGAGGCCAGATCTTGTGAGGAACTAAATCCCTTGGCTCTCTAATCATTTTCTCCTTTCCCATATGCATATCTTTGGCTTTTACTATTGTGGGTTCAGCAGGAGTTTGAGTTTGTTGATAGGCAGGATTGGGAGCTCCGGATCTGAATTTTACTCCTGTGTCTAGCTCTACTTTCATGACATGATCCATTATTGCTCTGAGTTCACCAACTAATCTTCCCTTTAGCTCATGGGGCTGGTAGTTATGGCTTTGTAACCAGCATGTCATGTTATATCTTGTAAGCTTGGCTGTATCACAGTGGCCCATATCCTTCCTAATCTTCTCCATTGCTTTGTACTTGGAGAATGTTTCATAATTGCAGTTAGGAATCATCATTCTTACTGCATCAAACTCCTTTACTGTCTGAATCAACTCTGACAGGTTCATCCTCTCTACCAAGTCAAAAGGGAATCCTCTGTTGATTAGCTCCATGAACATGGTAGATTCGGGTCTTTCTTCAAGAATGTCTTTGGCTGTCAGCAGTTCTTCACTTTTCTCTTCCTTCTTTTTCTCAGCAGTTTCTTCCTTAGGTACTGACTGCTCTGGTGAACCTGTTTTTGCTCTTTTTGACGATTCACCAGCAACACCAGGTGCTTTTCTAAGATATTTTCTCTTTCTGGTGTAAGTGATCATTGCTGAAACACTTTTGTTCTTTTCGCTTCACTCAATTTCCTCTTCAACTTCTCAATCTCATGATCTTTCTGTTTCAGAAGTTCTACTTGTTCAGCCACAAGCTCATGAAGAGCATCAATTACTTCATTGTTCATCCCAGCATCTTCTCTTAATCTGGTCAATCTGCTTTCCAGGCTACTAATGGTCTCATCTTTCTCATTCAGCTGCTTTCTCAGCCTTCTCAGCTTTTCCATCTTCTTGTTTCCCTTTAGTACAAGATTGTTGTACTGAGCCACCAAGTAGCATTTGCTTACATTGATCTCCTCCTCCTTCAGCTCATCCTCTTTGTAAGCAGTTATTTCAACATAATCACCCTCCTCCTGCTCTACCATCTCATCAGTCTGTCCTTCAACTTCCAGACAAACTTCTTCAGTCGTACCTCCTTCAACTTCATCACCCTCTTCAATGTTAAGTATCTCAATAGCAGCAGGGCTTTCAATGGGTTCAGTAGGAGTAGGAGAGGTGGTTGGTTCAGTAGGTAGTTGAGGTGATATGGGCTTTGTGGCACCAGTATCAATGGAAGTTATGGAGATTGGTGAGTGTGAGAGAGTAGGTTGGATCTCCTCCTGACCAACTACTTCCATAGAAGCAGTGTTTATTGATGTTGGAGATTGGCTAGGAGAGATTGGTTCGTTGTCCTCACTTGAAGATGTCAAGTGGATGGGTGATAGTGGTGGTTGTGATTCTTGGTGGGGTGACTTGGGTGAATTATGATGTAGTGTTTCAGGCTGGGAGTGTGTGGCAGATGGGGCTGAAGAACTTGCAGTTGGTTGCTCCTCTACCCACAGCAACTCCTAAGGAATATCCTCATTCTCATCTAGTATATGATCAAACATCTCCACACCGCCTCCTTCATACTGCCTTTTCAATTTATTGAGAAGGGATCTGCTCAAATGGCTTTGTACACCTATATCACATTCTCTCTCCACTTCGGGGATTTGTTCATTGATTATCAATTGAAGGAACCGAGGGAACATGAACATCTTGTTCTCCTTTTGCACTTGCACATGATCGCAAAGGCAGTTCATGATGTATTTGGCATAATTATAGGTTCTTCCTTCAAAGATTCCTATGATGCCAGACGAGATGTGCCGTGAGAACCTATCCAACCCGGACTTTCGGTTGGAGATGCACTTCAGGTAAGTGTGGCAAAGGAACCGGTAAGGCTTGTATAGCCTACCCTTCTTGATTTCTCCGTGTTGATAGTCACCATCGTAGCCCATTAGATTGAATACCTTCTGGATGTATTCATGATCGAATACATCCAGATGACCTTGTTCATTCTCTCCCAGTTCTAGGGCACTGTGGATTATTCCTTCGTTTACCCAAAGGGGTAAGTTCCCAATGGTCGCAGTGATCATGGTTCCTTCATCTCCTTCGACTATTGCAGCTGTATTCTAGAAATCTATCATGCGGGATAGATAGATGACTGAGTCAGCAGTCAGTGCGTAGAAGAGTCGTGTTCTTCTCAGGTATCTTATAATGTCTCTGCATTCATCCTCCACATCTAGATTCAGAAATGCACAGACATTGTGGTCTTTTACGAACCGATTAGCCATGGTGACAGTGGTGTTAGCTTAGTGTTTGATGTAGACGATGAAGAAGGGGGTTTTGGATGAAGGGGTTTTAAGGTCAAAGTGTTTTGAAAATGAATAGAAAGGCCAACGATCGAAGTACCTTTTTATACCTTTTCAGACAGGTTGTCTACCATGTGGGACCCATTTACATTTTTTATCCCTCCGAGGTTATTAACTATGCCTAGTAAATAACTAATAGCAATTAATGATCACATAATTAAGCAAAGTATAATATCCATGGAAATCATAGTTTTCTGTTTCTTCCGTACTTTATCTACAGAAGTGGACCCATTCTGTCTTCCGCAGAAACATCTGCGGATGAACAGATTTCACTGTATCTACGAAAGATAGCTCATGTCTTTCGTAGTACACCTGCGGTTCCGAAGGGAATTAATTGATTAGTTATACTACTCAGATTAAGGGAATTAATTGATCAGTTTTACTTAGATTCACGAGGTACTACTCCTCCTAAATTTGTGATTAATCATTACGGATGAGTTTATCAAAAATTTATACGAAGATCGCATGATCAGTGAATGTGTAACTGAAAATCACATGAGTATAGTGTTCTGTGACAGGCAATTTGTTGAGAAACTAAGGATCATACTATAAATCAGACACATTCCTGCTTATTTTGGTTGAGTGAAAAGCCTACTGGATCTAGTGCAAATTGCAAATATCGTGATCCGCAGAAGTTCAACCTAGAGTGTATGTTGGGCATGTCCGGCTAGTTATCATGTTTTGGTAAGAATTAAAGATAAACAAGGATGAATGCATCATGCAAGGTGTATGAAAGTCTGTCTCCCAGATTGTGATCAAGTCATCACTTTATCACACATACCATGTTCCGTAGATTATAAGCTCTATCTTAAGATTTATTTGAAATCTTATTAATGCCTTTTATTAATGCTCTTTGAATACTATGTAGTTGATCCTTTAGGATTCTTTTGGGAGCAGTTCTTTTTGGGAACTTTTAATGATCAGCATCAGGTCACCAGGTCTTTACTTACGTAAAACAGAGGTGCCCTTTGACCTAGGTCTTTGCTTACGCAAAACAGAGGGTCATGATGCGCAAAGATAGAGGTTATAAGGTGTTACAACATATTAAGTGTGCATAAGTGATGAGTTGTGTACTTTCTGATGAGACTTACTTGTTAACTCCTCACAATGACTTGTCCATACTAAGTCATCTTGGCTTTATGTTGAGCATCACATAGCTTATTTTCCACTCAGGATGAACCTATTCACATATTCAACACATCAGATCAGTAGTTCGTTAGTTGGGTGCAGGCAGGATATATGTCATGTTTATAGCATACTGTCATATCCGTAGATTATCAAAAGCCTTACACATAAGTTTATGTTGTATCCTCATATGAGCTCAGTTAATTAGCCTATATACCTGTTGTTAATGTTTCAAACTTATTCTAAGTTGATCATGCCTAATGATTCAATTAAGAACTTAAATCTTACTAAATCAAAGGCCTTAGTGAATAAATCAGCAAGCTGATTTGTTATGTCCACTTTGATCAACTTAATTAGTCCATTTTCTGAGCAGTCTCTTAGAAAATGGTATCTGATTTCTATATGCTTAGTTTTACTATGTTGGACTGGATTAGCGTGATAAACATAGCAGCTGAATTGTCTATATATATTGGTGTCCGAAGAAAATTATAACCATAATCAAGTAATTGATTTTGTAACCATAGAACCTGGGAGCAGCCTGCTGAAGCAGCTATGTATTCAGCCTCGGCTGTGGATACTGAAACATTTGTCTGCTTTTTGCACTGCCAAGACACAAGTCTTGGTCCTATGAATTGACATCCTCCAGTTGTTGATTTTCTATTGTTGTTGCATCCTCTGTAGTCACTGTCTGAATAGGAGTAAAGCTTGAAGTCTCCTTCTTTGGGATACCAAAGTCCAAGTGATGGTTTCCCTTTGAGGTATCTGAATATTCTCTTTACTGCATTCAAGTGAGACTCCTTTGGATCTGCTTGATACCTAGCACACACACACACAACAAACATTATGTCAAGTCTACTAGCAGTTAAGTACATTAATGATCCTATCATAGTTCTATATAATCTTTGATCAATAGACTTCCCTGTTGGATCTGGTACAATTTTATCTATAGTAGATGCTGGTGTTTTGCATGATGCATAGTCTGCAAGGTTGTATTTCTTCAGTGTTTGAAGGATATACTTTTCTTGATTGATGAAGATGCCATCTGTTTTCTGATGAACTTGTAATCCTAAGAAGAAAGTTAATTCTCCCATTGAACTCATCTGAAACTCAGATTGCATTAAGGCTTCAAACTCTTCATAGAGTCTCTTGTTTGTTGATCCAAATATGATGTCATCAACATATATTTGAACATCTAAGAGATCTTGATGTTCATGTTTGAGGAAGAGTGTCTGGTCAATTGTTCCTCTCTTGTATCCATGTCTTAGGAGAATCTTGGAAAGTGTTTCATACCATTTTCTTGGTGCTTGATGAAGTCCATATAAAGCTTTATCAAGCTTGTACACCCTGTGAGGGTAATCAGGATCTTCAAATCCTGGTGGTTGAGAAACATAGACCTCTTCATCAATTTTAGCATATAAGAAGGCACACTTTACATCGATTTGGTAAACTGTGAACTTCTTATATGATGCATATGCCAAAAACACTCTTATTGCCTCAATCCTTGCAACTGGTGCAAAGACTTCATCATAGTCTATGCCTTCCTCTTGTGTGTAGCCTTGAGCAATTAGCCTTGCTTTGTTTCTGATTATTGTTCCCTGTCATCTAACTTATTTTTAAATAACCACCTTGTGCCAATGGGATATTAGCCTTCAGAGAGATCAACTAGATTCCACACCTTTTGTTTCCTGAATTGCTAAAGTTCTTCTTGCATTGCTTCAATCCAGCTGTTGTCTTTCAAGGCTTCTGTTATGTTGGGAGGAACTACTTATGATAGAAAGCAGGAGAATAGACAAGTGTTTGTAGCTCCCCCTTGTCTTCTGGTAGTTCTGTTATGGAGGTCACCTATCATGTTATCAATTGGGTGATACTTATGTGCTCTAACTATTGGTACATCATTAACTTGGATGGATGAATCCAGGTTTGTGATGTTGGTTGTTGGAGATGAGGTTAGTTGTGATGGAGAGTCAACACAGTAGTTCATCTCATTTTCTGGTGCAACTGTCTGAGTTTCCGCAGAAACATGTATGCCTTTAGGGGTAGTGGACATGTCTTCCGCAGCAGGGACTTGATCAGCTGTAGTTTCAGAGCAAGATATTTCTGTATGTGACAATGGTGTTGAATGGTTTTCTGATGTGGTTTGATTCTTAGGGGATCTCAGTCCATCATCTGCAGAAGCAGGAACATCTACGAAAGTAGATGGTACTTCAGCTGATGTGCATGGTGTGAGGTCATCAGAAACATCTTTACTAGTTTGTGCTGATGCATCAGGATCAGTGTTACTTTGGTTCTCCAGGGAAGTGACTCTAGGTGGGATAGCTGTCAATGATACACCCATATTTGGAGGAACATAAGGGTAACATGTATCAGCAGCACCTGTCATGTTAAGATAACCAGAGTTAAATGAGTTAGTTAATGCATCTATATCAAACAGCCAAGATGATCCTTTCACTGACTGTGGAAATAAGGATTCATCAAAGGATACATTAGGAGTTTCTTCCATTATGTTATCATGTGAAATATAGACTCTATATGATTTAGATGTTGATGAGTAACCAACAAAGAAACCATCATAGGCTTTTTCAGCAAATTTTCCTAACTGTTCTTTTGTATTTAATAAAGATACGTGACACCTAAAAGCTTTAAGATATCCTATAAAAGGTTTTCTTTTAAACAGAAGTTCATAGGGTGTTTTATTATATTCTTTGACAATCAAAGTTCTATTTTGAACAGTGCAGGCTGTGTTCACAGCTTTTGCCCAAAATGTTATTGGCAGATGTGAGTCAGCTAGCATTGTTCTTGCTGCTTCAATTAGAGTTCTGTTTCTCCTCTCAGCAACTCCATTCTGTTGAGGAGTTCTTGGAGCACTAAATTGCCTAGCTATGCCTTTATCCCTGCAAAATGAGTCTAAGACATAATTAGCAAATTTAGTTTCATTATCACTTCTCAGTATCTTGATTCTTAGATCAAGTTGATTTTCTATCTTAATGATGAACTCTATTAAAATTTTTGATGTTTCACTTTTATGTTTTAAGAAAAATACCCAAGTAAATCTAGTCAAATCATCAACAATCACCAAACAGTACTGCCTTTTGCCAATGCTTAACACATTGGTGGGACCAAAAAGATCCATGTGCAGTAACTTTAGTGGTGTTGTGTTTGTGTTAATTGTTTTGGACTTATGTGATACTTTATGTTGTTTGCCTTTATAGCATGATAAACAGTGATTAGAACAGTAAAATTCTTTCTTTGGAACACCAATGACTAAGTCATTTTTCACCAATTTATTCATGTTCTTCATATTGGAATGAGCCATCCTTTTATGCCAGAGTTGTGCTTCATCTTCTGATGATTTAGAGATTAGGCGTGTTTCTTTGCTTGTTAGTGTTGTGTTGTTCATATCCAACACATAGGTGCTACCTTTTCTTGATGCTTTAAGAAGGATCCAGTCTTCTGGAATTTTGAAACCTAGCTTAATAATGTAGCAATCAGAGTTATCAAAGAAAGTAGTATAGTGTTGGTCACAGATTTGTGATACACTTAGTAAGTTAAACTTTAAGTTTTCACAAAAGTTAACTTTTTCAAACTTTAAAACTCCATTTGTTACCATTCCTTCATCAGTAATTTTACCTCCCTTCTTATCCCCACCAAATGCTACATATGAAGCATTCTTATGTTTAAAGTCCTGCAAGAGGGTGCAGTCTCCTGTCATATGTCTGGAACAGCCACTGTCAATATACCACTTGTTGTCAGCCCTCCTTGGATGTTCCTGTAAACAAAAATGAGCTTAGTTAGACTTAGGAGCCCAAGCCTTACTGGTCTTGGGCTTGACATTGTTATCTAATGTATCAACTTTCTCATGAATAAGACTTGAAGTTTCTAGATTAGCTGTACACTCTGTTAATTCATTATGTTTAGTTTGGGATGAGGATGTAATGGTTGATGAAGTTGAGGTGATGTCTTCTTGATTCATACTGACTTGGTTAGTCATTTTTGTTTGAGACTTCTTCTTTGATGTGGATGATGAGGAATTGCCAGAAAATGTTTCTGTATCCTTTACTTTGGACTTAGGCACATCATTGCCTTTGTCAAAGTGATCAAAGAAGTTGTCTTCTTCCTTAAGTGCTACCTTTTTGTGTGGTGCATTCTTTTGCACTTGTGATTTCTCCTTCTTATTCTTTAATTGCACCTCAGCAACTTTGTTGTTTTTCTTAGTAACTTTCTGTTCTTGTTGTTGTTTCTTTTGGTTTGAATCTCTATCATCTTCAGAAGACTGTGAGTCTGACTCAGAGATATCTACTTTCTTTGTCTTGACAATCTTTGTTTTGTTCTTCTTGTTGAAGTAGCATTCCTTTGTAGTATGATTGTTTTTGTTGCATATTGCATAATATTTGTTGAAGTAACAATCTGAAGTCATGTGATTGTTCATGTTACATATTGAGCAATAGCTGCTGAAGTAGCATTCTTCTGTGCTATGGTTGTGCATGTCACACCATTTACAGTAAACTTTATCTTCACTGTCAGATGCATTCTTTTCCTTTGCCTTCTTCTTGCTCATCAGTTTTTGCTTCTTTAATTCCTTTTCAAATTTAGCTGCTGGTGAGTCTTTTCCTCTTCCAGACATGATATCAAAAGGTTCTTGTGTTGTATCTTTTGTGTCCTTTTTCTTAGTCTGTTCTAATTTCTTCCGCAGATGATCTGCGGAAGTTATGTTCTTTTCTCCTGATCCTCTTTTTGCTGACTTTTCTTTATTTAGTTTATTGAATGCATGTATGCCTTCATTTAATTGCCAATCCTTGTGTGGATTGTCTTTAGCAGATTTCTTTGTTTTGGTGGATAGGGTAGTTTAAGTTCATTTAGTACCTTTGGAATTGAGTATTCTTTTAACACAGTTTTATCCTTACCCAACCCAGCATTATTAGTCTCAGCCTCTTCATCTAAGTCATCACAGTTGTCATAATCAAATTCTGACAGCTCGGAGTCTGATGAACTAGATTCAGATGACTCAGTATTATTAAGTTTATCTGATGACTCAGGTATGAAGTGATTAGAAAAATTGTTGGTCATTGACACAGGTAAAGGAATATAATTGTTGGTAACTGGTGGTGCAACTGCATGAAATCCCAATCCTGACTTGTTCTTAGACTCAATATAAGAGTTTAACAGTTTCTCATACTGTTGTGATAACAATTGGAATTTTTGCAGTTTCACCTCAATAGATGCATGTTCTGACATAGATTTGGTTAAAGATGTAGTCAGATGCTCAACTTGTGCTTTTAGATTGTAATTTTCAGATACAAGTTTATCTAAATCCTTTTGTAAAGAATTAATTTTGACTTGATAAAGTTTGTGTTCTCTAACATGAGATTCATTTAAGAGTAAGGTTTTTTTACTTTATCAGCCAATTGTTGAACATGTGTTCTATATCTTTCTACTTCATCTATGCAAGAAGGGGAACACAACCTTTCTCTTACCTCAGTGGCCATTGGAGGGACTTTGTTTTCCATATTGGCCATTAAAGCTTGGTTTTCAGCAAGTACTTCCTTTCATACATGCTCCAATCACAAGTACCATCCTGCAAAATAATTAAACCAGTTTCTTTAGTGTTAGAGATACCTGTTGTATTGTTTGGTGGGGATGCATTGGTTAATAGTGGTTGTGTGAAACTCCTTTGACTAGGCTGTCTTGAGTCAGTTGACTACTGTTGGCTGTTATTGCACTCCCTTGAAAAGTGTCCAAACAGATTGCACTTAAAGCATCTCACTTTGGACTTATCTACACCAATTTTTGTTGTTCTTCCTCTAACAGACAATCCTTTGTTTCTTTTCATGTACATCTTGGCTCTATAGGCAATCATTGCCATTTGTCATTGCAGATTCATCTCTTCATTTCATCAGGATGAAGTTCTTCTAGATCTTGTTGACAAAAGTGAGCAGGAGTCAAGGTGCTTCCTAGATAAGCCTGAAAGCTTGAGCTGAAAGCTGCAAATGCAGCTTTTTGTTCTTCAGTCTCCAGAACCACAGTAATTGGTTCTGTTTGATTGTTATTCTTCTTGCTTTTGGATTCATCAGCCTTTCCTTTTGTCTGTTTGTGCTGATTGCTTTGAGTTCTTGATTTTGAAGGCTTTGTTGCGTAAAAACTTATTTCTCCTTCCTGTTCACCTTCATCACTGGAGTTGTCTTCATCTTCATTACAGATGAATGCACTGCCAGTATTCTTCAGTTCTTTGAATTAATAAGGTGCTATAGGTGCTTTCACACTTTTGTTTCTTGTCTTTTCATCCAGCTCCAATGCTTCTACTTTTGCCACTAGAGTGTCTAGACCTATTGTTTTTAGATCAATAGTATTTTTAAACATGGACACAGTCTGTGTCTAGTTTTCAGGCAAAGAATGAAGCATCTTTTTATTCAATTCTTCATTGTTGTACTTAAGTTCAAGGATTTTCATCTCTGTAACAAGTTGCATGAATCTATGCAATTGTTGAGGGACTGACTCACCCGGAATATGATGGAATGTTTCATATTGTGCACGGAGAGTATCCTTCTTTATGCTTCTAATCTCGTCACTACCTTCACACAGAGTGTGCAGGATTTTTCGTAACGAGTTAGCTGTTTTGTATGATTCACACCTGATCAAGAGTTCTTCAGACAAAGCCATAGTAAGCATACTATAAGCTTTGATGTCAATCTTGACTCTCTTGGCATTATCAGGTGATAGTTTCTTTAAACTGATGGGTTGATTATTATCCTTATAATCCGCTCCTAAGGCAGGTGGGATATAAGGTCCTTCGGTAATTGAAGCCCATAAGTCAGAATCTGTGTAATTAACATGATTCCTGAAACAGATTTTCCAGGTTTTAAAATCAGATTTGTTTTCCAGTTTAGGAGGTTGATAAGCACCAACAACTGAGTTACTCATGTTATTTAATTTTGAAGAGCAGAGGTTTTGTTTTAAAACAGAATTCGATTAAACTAATCAAAGCTAATAGATCAATTGATATGAATCAATGAGCACCAAGCACTGATACCACCTGTGAATCCAAGGATCGTTCAGGAATTATCAGAATTGATTTGAACAAGTATTGATCGTGGAATTATCAATACTTGGTGTTTAATCTATTAATAATACTAAAATCAACAAATCAAACAAATAAAATAAGAATAATCAAACCGAGAGAACTCAATAATGTTGATCGTAATGCTTTCTTGTTGCTATTGATGTTGCTGATCTTGAATACAAAGATTCAGATAATGATTACTGATGATTCTAATGATTCTCAACTGTTGTTATGTATGATCTATGTTGTTGATCTCATATATATATATAGAGATCTAAGTCTGTTCTATTGCTAGCTATTTTGTTGCTATAATTAAGCTAATTAAACTTATTCAAATCCTCGTCATGTTTATCGGCTTAGGAATTTGAGATTTACAACGAATCTAATATGAATAAAGTTTGTTGATGTGACGTGGAATATCCGCTTGAATAATACTTATTCAATCGTCATTAATGTTGTTGTTGTTCTGTCACATTGACTTGTTGACTTGATGTTGACTTCTGAGTTAATTGGTCTTCCGCAGGAATTTACTCTTCCGCAGGTAGTCTGTCTTCCGCAGCAACTGTTGTACTGTACTTGTTCTTATGCTTCCGCAGGAGTTCTTGTCTTCCGCAGCAATCCCTCCAGCAGCAGCTTCACTTGTTCTTTTCTTGTTCAGCTGAAGTTGTTCTTCCGCATGAGATCCACGGATGTACATTCTTCAGTTATGTTCCTGAGAACATCTACGGAAGAACACTTTATTCATCCGCAATTGTTCCAAATTCACAGTTTAATGTTTACTGCACATTCACACATATATTCTGAAATACATTATATCACAGATTAATATATATTATGAAGTGCAAATAAATGTTATTTAATTCATAAACACAATTATAATCCAATATATTTATATTATATCATCAAAAACAATAATTACAATCATGGTTACAAGAGTGATCTTTATCATCTAAACCTATACATGAGATCTATCCCTAACCGTAAATAAGAAGATATCATTTTATGAAATTGCATTGAATGATAAAAAAATCATATAATAATATAGATTAGTGTTCCAAGATAGAATCTACATGTAGAAAGTTAAAATAAAATACATTAGAAAATCAATTATAAATTTTAGAGACCCTATCTTCTCTATTTCCTCAAATCCAATAACCTTATGAACAACTATAAGCAAATATTTTGCATGATTAAGTTATACTACTCTAGTTACATAAATTATCTGTAAACAAAAGCATATAAAAATTCATACGAATTTGACACAATGAACACACACATCATCAATAATCATTCCTAATTATTAATCAGGTTGTAGGGTTTACAATAAAACCCGAACCCGATGGGAATATCAAAACCCGAGAAATTTGAGACGGGAACAGGGTCGAGTAAACAGGTGTGAGATAGGCGGGGCGGAACCATGTTCATCTCTATGGGGTCACGCGAACCCATTAAAAGCTTCTTTTATGTAAAACACTTATATTAGCATGTATGGTAAAACCAATGAGCTTTTTGAGAGTAAACTCATTCAAAAACTTTGCATCTTATTTTATACAAATAAAGCAAAATAAAATTTTATCATATGTCATCTTCTTAAACCCTTCACTTTATAAAAGGAGAGTTTATCCTTAATTGATATAAGAGTGTGTATAATAACACAGGTTTAACTATATATTCTGATATGTAAAAAAATACTAGGTTGTTTTAGGATGTTAACTACGGGGTGTAAATAAAGTCGAATATGATTTAGAGCTATATATATGTTGTGCATAAAAACAAAATTAAATAGAAGATTAAAAGGTTTTTAAAATTGTGGTATTGTTTTTTCTAATGGCTTGGCTTTTTGTTATTCTCAAAATCAAAACAAAGAATAGTAGACAAATGCCAAGAGTAATTTTTATGTGAAATTGTATGCATTTAAGCTAATATTTATAGTCTTAACTCACAGTAAGATTTAACATGTTTAGATGAATAAATTAATAGTTTTTCTTTAATTTGGCATGTCCATTCTCCTACAATAGATTAAGGATAGAGTTTGTGTAAACTTTGTTACTATAAAGGATTGGGATTTGGAGTTCGTTTAAGAATTAGATTGAGGAATAGAGTTTGTTGAGTCCAACCCAACTGAACCCGAATGATCTGTAAATCAAGTTGATAGAAATCAGAACATCAAAACTTGTGACCTCATTGAAAAACATTTCTAGTTCCACTACTGGAGATATGGTATGGAATTACTTTTTATTATTTTTGCGGGTTTAGGATGGGTATGAGATTACATGATATACTCATTTACCCAGTCCGATTACCGATAATGCATACCACTATACCAGCTTACCCGGTCATCTACCCGAATATAATTTTGTTTACTTATTTATTTTAATTATATTATATATCTTTTTAGTTATATTAGATTATATTATCTCAGATTAATTAAGGATTTCAATTTCAATTTCCCACTAATCATTTATTCTTATCTCCTTGACACCTACTCTAAGATTCTATAGCTAACTATGCCTCCAGAAAGCGTAACTATTTTGGCATGGCTGTAGTAATTTAGCTTATTTCATATTTTTTTAGTCTTTAATTTTGGTTACATTTGTTTGATATTGATATAATGTTGTAAATTCGATAAATATCCGACGGGAATACCCAATGGGTATTTTATATACACTATGGGTCTACTCGATTGCCCGCGGGCATGCCGGATACCCGATACATATCAACGGGTGAATACCCGATACATACCGACGGCTAAATTCCCGATACATATCGATGGGTTTTGGGAAGAGTATGGGACAATTTTCTAATTGGGTATGGAGTTGGGATTACTCATACACGTTTCAAACCCGTCCTATTACCATCCCTATCTAGTTGGTGTGATTATTATGATAACTAAATAGCAAACAGTTGATGTAATTTATTGTGATTCCTCAAATGATTACTGATAGTGATTAACGATTATGGATGTCGAGAACTAGAAAATAGTCAGATGAGTCGATGATACACAAGAGCAAATGTGATTAGCAAGCTTAGGCTAGAGATGTGAATTGCGATTATTGATTAGCATATTAAGGAAAGAGAAATGTTCAAATAAAAAGGCTTCTAAAATTAAAAAGTGTAAAAAGTAATCTCAATCACTAATCTTTTTAATCAATGGTTGAGATCAATTTACAGGGAAAAGTTTGTTAGAGTGGTATTTTAGAAATAGCCACTTTTGATGACTTTTTGCAAGTTCCCTCATTTTTTTAAAACATTCATAACTTTTATGTGCGACATTATTTTTTTAATAAAAATTACACCAAAAAAACAAGTGTTTTTTTATATTTAAAACGAGTACAGTATTGTTATACAAAAAGATAATTATATTTTTTACGTGTTTAAGCCTACGTCTTATCATTGTGCCTTTAATGCAGCTCATTGTGTCTTTTTGTTAGTTATTTTATTTTTCTGAATACTATTGTGTTTTTTTAAAATAATAAATTTTAAAAAAAGTATAATGGTAGAATAATAATGTTGTGTATCTCTAATATGTAAAAAAACACAATAATAAAGTAACACCTAATTAATCTAATACATTAAAAAACAATAACAAAATAGCACAATGTCTCATTATGTTTTTGTATTATCATTGTGTTAGCTTGAACACTATAAGTTTTAAAAAATAGATTAGTGAAATAATATCATTATGTACTTTTAATTATAAAATATAATGATAGATAACAAGCTTATATAACTATAAAGAATAATAACAAAAATAACACATTGTGTTATCTTCAACACCATAAATTTTAAAAAATACATTGCTGAAGTATATCATTGTGTATTTCTAATTGTAAAACACAATGTAGATAACAAGTTTATATTATTTATAGAAACAATGACAAAAATAACATAAAATGCCTAAAACATAAAACACAATGATAAATACATATAACAAATTATGTAAAACATATGACACAATGAACTGACGTTTGACATAATGAACGTATAAGACACAATGAACTGATGTATTTAACACAATAACCAAAATATCATTCTGTTTAAAACAACAGAATGACACGTGCTAAGATCACAATTGTTCTTAGATTTTTTAGATTAAATACCATTTTTAGTATAACCCTACCCTTAGAGAAAAGAAGTTTGGGCCCATCTTGAAACTGTCCTTGTTCGGTCTCCAACCCAAAACCCCTTATTAGGGGTGTTCAAATTCAGATATCCAAAAATTTCAGATAGTGTATTTCAATATCCGAATCCGAATCGAAATTTTGGATATCCGAATCCGAATTTCGGATATCCAAAATTTCGGATCTGGATTCGGATATTCAAATTCAAAAAAAATTGTATTATTTAATAATTTTTATAAAAATATAATAGTTTTTATTGAATTTTTTTTCGGATATCCAAAGTTTTTATTAAGATATCCAAAATATCCGAAAATATTTTAAATATTTAATAAATATTTAAAATTTTATAATAATATTTTGGATATTTCGGATATCCGAAATATATGAAAATTCTCAAAATCACTATCCGAATCCAAAATTTTGGATATCCGAAATTTTGGATATTAGAATTTCGGATTTTCAGATATTTCGAATTCGGCTTTGGATTTCGATATTTTCGAACACCCCTACCCTCACCGCCTGAACCGTATAGTATTAAATTTAAGATGATAACACTAGGTTTAAAATTTATTAAAATTTTAAATAAACAGTCCTCATTTCATAATAATTTATTGAATTACATAATATCTACTTTGAAAAGACAAAAGTAATTTGTATAGATCATTACAATTTGGTTAGGCTATGTGTAATGGCCCTGCCTTGGTCTGCAACATGCTGGTCTGGAGGTGAAAGACATGCGACAACACCGCTACACCCTCCCTCCTCCCTCGGCTTTGTGTTTTGACCCCAACACGGTGAAAATTCATGTCATGACACCCATTCCCCGTTTCATTTTTTGAATGAAAAATTGTATAATCAAAGTGAGAAAAATAGTAGTGTTATAGGAAACCACTATACTAAGTGAAAAAACAAGTGAGAGGTTCTGATGTTACACTGAGATGGATTAAAATATAGTAAGATAAAAGGAAACTGCTACGAATAGTGTTATTAACAGAATCACCCTGGATGTTTAGAGTGAATGAAATTAATAATATTACGCTTGTAATTTATTTGTTACAAATCAGTTGTTACATTTATAAATACTTATTATAATAAAGTAGTATTTTTTCCGGTACGTGGCGACTTCGTGTGAAGTCAATGTATGATTTTTTTTCTCTTTTATATAAATGATGAAACAATTATGTTTAAAGTAATAAATTATCTACTTATTTACTATTTTTTCTTGAAATAAATAATTGATGTTATTTAAAATTGCCATTGAAATATATATATATAGGCTTCTTCTATATTAAAATGATTTAAAACTTAAAACGACAAATTAATAATAATGAATTGATATTTCAAAATTCTGACTTAATATTTCCGGTAGTGTTATAGTAAAAAGTGTATTTATCTAAAAGGATAAAAATAATTTTGGGCTTAACATGTGTCATTTTATTATTTTTAAAGGGATGATATTTTATTCACTATATCAAATACGTTAGGTCATGTGTTATATTTATACATCATCATGTTCTATGTTTTATATCAATGTCAATTCGTGCTATTTTTGTTACTTTTTTATATTTTATCAATGTGTTTTACTTTTAAAAGTACACAATGATTTAATTTGACCAATGTTTTTAAAACTCATTATTTTAGATTAAAATAGTGTTCAGTAAAACACAACGACGAAAATACGAAAAATAAGACATTTTATCTTTATGTTTTACAATTATATCAATTTTTATTGTTTTTAATGTATTAGATAAAATAGTTTTTATGTTATCGTTGTTTGTTGCATTGTAGAAGTACACTATAGTGCTATTCCAACAATATGTTTTTTAATTATTATTTTAGAAAAACACAATGGTGTTCAGAAAAACTAAGTAACGATCAAAATATATAATGAATTGTAAGAATTACACAATGACGAGTAGAAATTATATTGTACCCATTTAAAAATTTTAAAAAAAACATTTGTTTTTAAGGTGTGCTTTTTGTAACAAAAATAATATAATATTGTATATAAAATCTATGAACGTTTAAAAAAATAAGAAAAATTAAAAATAATAATAATAAAACACTGAAATAAAAATTAAACGAACGGGTTTTAATAAAATAGATTAGTTTCGTAGAATATGAGTAAAAACTTATAGTTTTAAGTGGTTGGATTTATTAAATCCTTATAATAAATAAATTTCTAACCTTATATACTTTATCAAGTACAACAAATTTGAAGATATCACATAAATATCATGAACATTTCTTTTATGTTTAGATGCATGCTTATATTGCTTTTCTATTATTTTATATCAAGTACCATTATCTTCCTCATCTCCGACATTATCGCCGTAAGAGTGGTTCTCCACCTCAAAATCATTCTTCCTCATCGTCGAAGTCGTCGTCTCCGGCATCTTCACCGTCATTGCCCGCTACCACACAAGATTTAATAAATCAAAAGTAAGAAAAAAAACAGGCAATCCAAACACCCACGGAATCACTTTCACAAATCTGTGCATGTACCATAATCCCACTATCTTCATCTTCATCTCGTGTTCATGGTGGTAAACGACTCGAGATTCCCCAAAACCCTAACGATGGAATGATAGAGCCGCAAACACAGGGATTCATATCGCGAAAGAGACACCGATTCAACCAAAGACTACAACCATCAAAGCACCAAACACACCGATAGTCACCACCGCTCCAAACACGATAAACACCGGGCGATGACCGACGTCGAAGGTCCGAACGCGAGAGATCCGAAGACGATAGAGAAGGCAACAAGGATATGGAATCGAGAGAGAAATTGATGGATAACGAACGACATCACAAGAGGAAAGATAGAGAATATAGTGACGATGAGGATGGGTGTAATGATGCTCGAGATAAGCGAAATAGGGCTTCGGATGAGCGGAAGGAGAGACGGAGGTTTGAGGATAGAGTTGGTGTTGATGAGGATGGGAGGGAGCTGAAAGCGAGGAAGGAGAGGAGGAGATTTGAGGATAGAGTGAAGAAGGAAGAGGTCATTTTGTTGATGATGGTGGTGTTAGGTGGTGGTGCTTGGTTGTGTTAGGTGGTGGTGGTGTGTGATGGTTGTATTGATAATGTTAAAAATATACATAAATAACTCTAAAGATTTAATATTTACAAAATAGTCTTTAAGTGGAAAATAACCAAAATACCCTTACAATTAACTGATAAAATTAACAGAATTGATGACAAGGGCCAAAATAGTTAAGAAATAAAACGTTAAAGGTTGATATATTAAAAGATCTTTTTTTAGGCTAATAGGGTGAAATGGTCCTAACCTAACCGAAATAGTAATTTACTCTAAAAGTTATATCATATTCTATACTTAGAAAATAAATAGAAAACGATAATATAAAAAACTGAACAAGATAATTGTATGGCCGAAGGAAAGAAGACATCCTACGCAATCAATTATTTCTCTTTTCGTCTATTAAAAATTCATTAGCCCTTCATGAGAAATTTAGAAATCGTAAGGATTGAACCTAGAAGTTTGGAAAATTAAATCAAGATAAAGAAGATCAAGTCAAACGACAAGTCCAAGTTGCCGCGCGATAACTTGCTTCTCTCGCGAAAATATCAAGTCGCGCGAGAACTAGTGATTCGCGCGAGAACTTCTAGTTTAGTATATATAGAAGTTTTGTAATGTAATTAGCAAGATTTTGTCTCATTTCCTGATTTTCATACTTAATGTAATTTGTTCAAAATCAAAGAGCAATACAACCGAAGTTATTTACATATTGTGTTTGTGTTCTTCAATTGATATTCAATCTTATCCGTAACGTTAACATTCCGCATTTTCATTACGAGATCGATCTTTGTATTGTGTTGATTCTTACAGAAATTAACATATATTAATATTATTATTAATATAAAGCAAGAATCGGGATCTCAACCTCAAATGATCCATATCAACAAGAGACTATGAAAAATATGGGCTGCAACAAATTATGAAATCCGGAATATAAAAATTACATGTTTAATGATTATTACTAAACTTCTATTAAAACAATTTTTTACCGGCGAACAACGAACATAAATTTTATGCTTACTTTACACCTAAATTCAACACATATTCACTCTGTATGATATAAACTTGCGTTATATTATTATATCGTATATTATTTTACCAACAAAATGTGCAATTGAAAACATAATATTACAATGTTATTAAATAAATATGTTTCACTATTTGAAAGCAATTATCATCTACGGTCTATCACTAATGGATATTCTTATGTACTAAAAACCAATGTTTTTAAAACCGGATCGGACGTCGAACCAAACTCCTTTATGGTTTGGTGGTCGGACCGGATTTAAAAACCGGATTACGTCGTAATTATATATATAATATATATATAGTTTTACTTAAAATTCAATATAAGTAATTTATGAGTGTATTTTATAGTTATATATAAAACTTGATTATATTTTTATGTCCAACATACTAATTTATTGTTCAACGTCCTGTTTTTACCCATTAAAATCCAAAAATTAGTAATCAAAATCCGGTTCGACCTTCTGTCCGGTTCCCGGTCCGACCAGCGATTCGGGACGAACCCCTCCAAAACGAATTGATACGAGCCGGTTCGACCCAGGTCGGACCGGTTGGACCGGCTGGTCCGATCCGGTCTCAACAACATTGCTAAAAACCTCAACAAAATAGAAAAAAGGAAAATTGCAACACAATATTCTTAAAATAGAAAAAAGGAAAAT
>CM046424.1:8342731-8452498 GCA_025506505.1 Flaveria sonorensis
TTATTTTTTTATAACGTGAGTAATTTTTCTTTGCGTAATAATAAATATAACTTGCGTAATAATATATATAACTTTTGTAAATATGAATAAACTTGCGTAATTATGTACCTTTTATGCGTAATTGTCGCGTGCACGAAACTACCCCTCCGCCAAAAACACGTGTCACGCTCTCGTGACTTCGTACGTTTCGCACGAAATTAGACTTTGTATATATATATATATATATGTAAGTTCTATTATTAACCCACTCTAAATGTGTTAACTCATTAACCTTCATCCATGATGAAAAAAAAATTTGGTATAAGAAGATGTTGTCATGTGTCAATTATATTATTATAATATAATGACAATTTAGTCATTTTAACTATATCATAAAGTTAGATTCAATATATAAATGACATGTGTCACTTATTTACACCCACTTATTTCTCTTTTTTTTAAAAGATCCCCCGTTCATTTTAAAAACATTAAAACTTTTTCATACTATATTATTTTTTAATAAAAATTACACTATTAAACTAATCATATTTTTGTCTTTAATTCCATTATAGTCTTGACAAATTTTTTTCCTCTCGTCAGTTATTACAATAGTGTAACGACATTTACATTGGTGTAACAAGAATTATGTTTGACGTAGAAAATACGTACATTGGTGTACGAACAATTACATTGATGTAAAGAAAGTATATATATAAAAAAAATCCATACATAGAGTTTATTTTGTACATAGAAATAAAACACTAACTGAACTATGTATCCAAATAATAACAATAAATTTAAATAGTAATTAAATGGTCTTCTGTTTTGACGTCAGTGTTACATCCGTGTAAGAACCCACTGCAGTTTAAATGGTCTTTTGTTTTGACATAACAATGAGCCACAAGTTCAAATCACCTCCTTTATCTACTTTAATCCAACTACAAAACATAAAAAAAAAAAAAAAACTTTTTTGTTACATATCTAAGGCAATGCTAATAGTTGTAGAAAAAGTTACATTACAAGAACTAATGAGTTTGTTCTTTCCCTTGTTTTACTATAACACCAGAAATAACTAAATTATGCTACATTGCAACATAAAAAAACACCTCAAATACTCATCAAAACATAGCACAAATAAAAAACACCTCAAATACTCATCAAACATAGCATAAATAAAAAAAACACCTCAAATACTCACCAAAACATAGCACAACAGACATTTATTGAACATGTGGCGTGCATACCTTATTACCCATCAACATTAGCCACTTTAAGCTAACCTAAAACATACCTTTTGGGGGTTGTTTATGGTTACGAGTTCAAGATTAAAAGGGTTCTGAAGGTTCTAAGGTGTTCATGATAAAAAGTGGAGTATGTGTTGAAGAAGGTAAGGGTGAGTGGCGACTGATGAAGGAGAGTGACGGAAGGTGAGCGGCGAGTCACACCTGTTTGGTGGTTCGACAACCTAAAGATGAAGATGATGATTGTGATTTAATGGCGAACTGCGCATACAAATGCCACCTAGAGCTAGATCGATCCAGAAGAAGGCAACTGGTGGTTTAGTGGCGACATCCCAACAAATCAGAACCATGGCAGGAGACTTTTGACGATTTCCAAACCGTTAGATCTACGATTAAATCGATCAAGAAAAAAGGTCCCCTGGTGGTTTAGGTGCACTCCGCGGGTAAAGGGAGGTTGAAGATGAATTGCAGGTTGAGTATATGAACAACATTGAGTGTGTGGGGGGGGGGGGAGTGAGAGATGATGATGAAAATTGATTTTTATTGAGTTTTTTTATTTCATTGAAAATTTTATTTGATTTGAGAAAGAAAAAAAAAAGAATGATACATATCTGTGAAAGAAAGGACAAAAAAAAAATGACATTATTACTCCTGATATCATTTCAACCTTCAAAATGGAATCTTTAATTTTTTATATTAAATCTAGGGCTATTATAGGGTTAATGGGTTTAAAATGTTTAGAGGGACTTAACAAATGATATATATATATATATATATATATATATATATATATATATATATATATATTATATATATATAATATATATATATATATATATATATATATGTATATATATATGTATATATATATATATATATATATATATATATATATATATAATATATATATGTATATATGTATGTATGTATATATATATTTATGTATATATATATGTATGTATGTATATATATATGTATGTATATATATGTATGTATATATATATGTATATATATGTATGTATATATATATGTATGTATAATATATGTATATATATATATATAACATTCTTTTAAAACTATCTTTTACCGTTTCAATAGTTTTTAAACCGTCTTGAACGGTTAAGTTTATGATGTGCACACAAAATCGACTATGAAAAAGCACACCGTCACAAATTGGTTTATATTTTAATTTTAGATGTTCTATCGCAAGCGTATTATTTGACGCGTTATCAAAAGATATAGAAAATATTTTGTTTTCTAATTTATACGTTTTAATAACTTTATCAATAACATAAAAATGTTTTGCCAGGTGTTAGGATAATCAAACAATTCAAACGCAATCGTACGTTTCATCATTTGCCACGAACAGGGTTCAACCCAATGGGCGGTGACACAAATGTACGAGTCCGGTGAACCGTGCGGAGTCGATCAAACGTCACTAGTTAAGTTAACACTGGTTTGTAAATTTTCAAATAAGATATTAATTCATTTTTAGCTTTTTTCACATTTTTAAACAATCTCTTCTAAGTGTAGCACGACTTACATGTGAGTATCGCGGTTGGAGAGTTCGTTGAATTAGCCGAGTCAAACGTTTATTGTCGAAATGTTTGAATGGCAAGCTTTCTTGAATTACAAAATGCGTCATTTGCTCACGAACCATATCAACTTCATAAGCCCAAACATTCCCTTCGCTTGTCATCGAAGCTTGACCTTGAAACGGTCACCTTTCAAAGCCTTACAATATTTATTCGTAATGTGGTTTTTCAAAGTTGTATTTGCATCTTTTTTGAAAAACTTATGACAATACTTGCAACGACCTTTGTTTGGACCGCTATCCATTTGACATAAATCGTAATTGCACCATATTTCGGGGTTCCTATTCGTAGGAAGGATTGGGACCACCACGTAGCTTGAAGACGCATCACAACCAACGGATGATTGAGCACTTGACGAAGCCATTTTGAAATGAACGAGAGTATTGAGAGTTTTTTTTTGAATTGAACGAAAGTATTGAGCGTATTGAGAATAGAGGGCGTTTTTTTAGAGTAGAGAGCGTTTTAAGTTAACGGGGTAAAATGGTAAAAAAAACACCAAAAAAACGGGGTAAAATGGTAAAAAAAAACACCAAAAAAACACCAAAACATCCAATACATATTTATACTAACTTAATGGGGGTAAAATGGTAAAAAAAAACCCAAAAAAGGTTAAAACGGCTATATAACGGCTATATAGCCGTTATATAACGGCTACTTTTTTGAAATCCGGTTTGAAAACCGGTTTGGGAACCGGTTTGAAACCGGTTTGGGCACCGGTTTGGAATCAGACCGGTTTGAAACCGATTTCAACATACGAAACCTCCAACCGGTGTAGGAACCAACTGTTCGGACCGGTTCTGGTTTTTTCGGCCAAACCGGTTTGGGTCAGAAACCGGTTTTGGTTTTTTCGGCCAAACCGGTTCCCGAATCGGTTTTTTTGGCCACCTCTAATGTATCATGTATGAAAAACTAAAAAGTTAGAAATGTAAGATGAGAGAGGAGAGATGAGAGAGAAGAAATAAATTAGTTAATTTAATTGGAGAAAGTCTTTTCAACACTTTACCGTTATAACTTTTTTATTTAATTTTTAATTTTTATGATTTGAAAATAATAAATGGTACAGATTTGTTCTTCAAGTTCTAAAATAGGAAAATGTTTAATTACAAATTATTTTAAAACTAAAAAGTGTAAGAAACATTAAGATGCTAACACGTGTCCTTTTGATCAAAATTAGATTGAGGGAAAAATTGTTAATGTTCCCCCTTCTCAAGTTTCACTTTTTTTTTCTAAACATTCATAACTTTTACATATGACGGTATTTTGTTTAAATTACACCATAAAAATGAACAGTTTTTAATATTTAAAACGCGTATAGTATTGATATAAAAAACAAGATTTTTTTCACGTTTTTAAACTCATTGTGTAATTTCGTCAGGTCATTGTGTAATCCTCTGAATTGATGAGCATAACACCATTATTTGATAAGGAGTACACAATAAACTTGAAACATAAAAAATTTACATTTCTTATTATTGTGTTATTCGAAAATCATTGTTTTAAAAAAAACATAATGGTCAACACTAGACACAATAGGTAACACAATGACCGGTAGTAGACTCGATGATTAGTAGTAGACACAATGAGCTGCTTGACGATGATTACATAATGGCATGATCTGTATTACATAATGAACTGAAACACGTAAAAAAAATTACATTTTGAGCATTGTGTTATTTGAAAATCATCATTTTAAACAAATACAATGTATAATACAATAGTCAACATTAGACATAATGGGTAACACAATTACTAACATGAGACTCATTAGTTAGCAATAGACATAATAAGCTGATTGACGAGAATTACACAATTACCTAATCAGGATTACACCATAAACTGGAAAAAGCGTAAAAAGATTACATTTTCATCATTGTGTTATTTGAAAATCATCATTTTAGAAAACATAATGGTTAACATTAGACAAAATGGATAACACAATAACTAACACTAGACTCGATAATTAGCAATAAACACAATGAAATGTTTGATGAGAATTACACAAAATATTCGTAACTTATTTTCACGACATTATTTTTCGTGTAAATTACGGGTGGATGATTTTTTTTTAAAAAGTATATCAATATAGCAAGCATTAAAAAGATAAAAAAATACTGAAATTAATGGTGAAATTTTTTGAAAAAAGTCATGAAAAAAAGTGATGAACATTTAAAAAAAAAGATGAAAATGGCATGTGATTTGCATATGACTTAAATGTGTAACTCATATTGATTCCTAGAGTTCTCACAAAAAATAGTGATTCTCAAGATAGCCCTACCCTATATAATGGTTCACAACGAATGCTAAATAAATTTTAAAAAATATAGCAATACTATATTCGAATTAAATATATTAAATGATCTATTTGATAGTGTAATTTGTATAAAGTAATAACATCATACAAAAAAGTTAAGAAAGTTATAAAAACAAAGTGAAGCTCTTTGAAAAAGAAGGAGAATTTTAAAATTGGGGGAAAATTATTACATCAATGGTGTAATACAATAAAAAGTTAGTTATACTACATAATTATTGTGTAAGTGTTCGCTATATTAAGGTTAATGAGTTATCGTAATATATATATATATATATACATATATATATATATATACATATATATATATATACATATACATATATATATATATACATATACATATATATATATATATATATATACATATGTATATATATATATATATGTATATATATATATATATATATACTAGTGGGTAACCCGTGCGTTGCGGCGAACAACTTACAAGTATATACTTGTTATATTTCACTTAATTTATCAATTGTTTTGTTTTATGGTTTCAATCTCTTATACGGCTTACGATTATTATCATATGTTAGAACTAATACATTGCTACAAAACTAATTAGAATTAACAAGAATAGTTGAATGACTCAACTTTTAAATAAACATAAGTGTTAAACATGATTAAATTTAACGAATATTTTCAAGAAAATTCACATTCGACATAGTATAGGTTGAATTGCTTTAATACAACAATAAAAAGATTTGTTATGACATTAGATATTAAATATAGATATATTAATAGAAAATCATGTAGTATATTTCTTTGAAACAGAATAAGAGTATAATAGGAAAATTTCTTATAACATTAAAAATTAAAGCTTGCAATTTTTATATGTTATTTTAAAATTGTATATCTTAAAGAGATGTTTTATAGATAGTAATAAATAATAGATGATATAGATATAGATTATTATTATCATATTATTATAAAGTATTAAGTAATTATATAGTTAAGTATTCAAATAGAATAATACTTATTTATAAATTTTATTATTATTATTATTATTATTATTATTATTATTATTATTAGTATTATAAAAGTATTTAGTTAAGTATTCAATAAGGTAATACTTATTTATAAATTTATATCTTAATTTAAAATATTAAAAATTATATAATATTTAATGTAGTGAATTAAATAATCTTATAATATTAAATAATGTATTAATCAATGTATTTATTACAAGAAGTTTATTAATAAGGGGTAAAATAAAAATGAATGCATTGAACACTTGTACCTAATGCTTAAAAAGTTGTATAAAGTTTTTTATTTTTTTTATAAATTATATTTATATCCTAAGGTTTTGTTTTATATAGTAGTATAGTGAACACCCACGCTTCACCGTAGTTTGATTTTAAATGTATATATGAACGTCGCAATGATAGTTTTTGGGATTATCATGATTTTAGTGAGTTTAATAATATAAGCGCTAGGATTTCATGAATATCTACACATGCTTTAGTGATTCGTTATTATATCGTCATGATACTATTATTGAATATATGATATTTAATTAGTTGTGGATATCAAGTAAAATATATAAAATATTTGAATAAAAACTATCATAAAATATAAAACATTGTATCATGAGTAATGATATGTTATTATTAGATTGTTACAGATATAATAACATGACATAAATATAGTATTAAATTTTAACACAATATTATTATTATTGTTGTTGTTAACCTTTTAATAAAAATAATCATTACTATTAATATTATTATATTTTTATTATTATATTTTTAGGCATATTAAATAATATGCCCTTTACTAACAAATTTAGTCATAAATACTAAAATTATCGACTACTCAAAATACCCCTAGAAAATATAACTATTAGTTATTATAAATATGAGTTATATACTTAATTATTTAAATAGTATTTAATAAATTTAAATGTCATTTTCAAGTATTACAAATAATATAATATTAATGTATTGAATTAAATAATATCATATTATTAAATAATATATTAATAATGTGTATTAAATATTATATAATTAAAAAATTTTGTTAAATAGGGGTAAAAATAAAACTATTGCATAAGACACTTGTACTCTATGCCTAAAATATTGTATTAGACGTCTTATAATTTGCGTAAAATTATTATCTTGTCCACTTAAAATGTATTATATAGTAGTAAAGATATATATTATTTTTATTATGTAATACGACATTAGATGTCACAAGCAATGTCACGTGCAACATCATAAAAAATTAAACAGAGTTGATGAATAATTAGACTGGACTATTATTGGCAACAAAAATAAAAGTTGAGATTAATATTGGTCAAATTGTTAGTTGGATTTAATATAGATTCATAGTCAATAGTTTGGATTATTAAAATCTAATTTTCCTATCAAAAGAAACCATAATTTTTTTTAAGAAGACATGTTAATATAATAGTAAATAGAAATAATAATAAATCTAATACTAAAAAGAAGGTTATCTTAACAACTCATTCAATGCCTAAGTAAAAATATTAAATAAATCGCACAAAAAATACAGGCCAAAGCAAAGGTCGAACCTGCATTAGTGGCACACCCTCAAATTTCACGTGCGAGGTTATACCACGAGGCATGTGAATAAACCAGGATCTCAGTCATTAGTTACTCAGAACGACACTATATGCAACATTTAAAATAATTCAGAGTTTGAATCTTTAAAACATTTGCGGAAGCGAAACATTTGCGGAAGCATTTTGTAAGAATTTTCAAACATATAGTAACAAATGAAACTGCGCAAAACACGCGCCCAAACCCAAGTGTAAAAGTATTCAATATGACAAAACAGTATATTGTTTTGTTCATGGAATGCATGAATCGTGCGTGTTCCTACAACAAGCTGCTAGTATCGACCTGAGAAAAACATACTAAAGTGTCATCACGATGGTTGGTGAGTTCAAGAGTTTTTAATCAATCATAAACAGTTGCGTTAGTAAAACATAACAAGTGCATTGAAATAGATAGCAAGTCTAATTTCACTAGTAAATAACAATAGTGATTTCGCGATCGAAGCTGACTATGTTTGTCTGTTACCTCCCGCCATGACATACCAGATCGTGACGCTATTAGTTGTTTAGGACAAATTGCACCCTCTTGACCTCCAGTCTTACGGGTGGGGCTTGTCAGACCCAGTAGTACTACCCAAGATTTTCTGCTAGATTCCTTAATTAACGATCCAAAAGTGTGAGGGCTTTTGATGGTATATCACACTATGTCATACTAAACATATGTTATAATAGCAAAGTGTTTATAAAATAGTGTATGCTTTCTCCCCCAAAAAGAGAGTAAATAAAAGTGGGGCATTGAACTCACCTGATGCGCAACGAACAATAACAAAAAGCTAACGATGAGTGGAAAGACAACCATTCAAAGGTTACCTAGAACACGCAAGTACATAAGTACGTGTACACAGAAAGCTTAACAATCCTAAGTGCTCAATAAACACGTTGACCTAAGGTTTTGGAAAAACAAGACTCATTAGACCTAGTTGACCCGTTGGTGATATGTCACGTTAGATTCTTGTTTGACCAAGTATAGCAATTAATAAATCATCATACCATCATAGACTACTATGTAATTTATTCCCATAAGCCACATTGCAACACTTAAGTTTTATCATGCTTTTTATGCTAACTTAGGTTATCATACAACGCATGCAAACCAATGTATCATAGAAAACAGGTTCATAATTAGATTCCTCTACAATACACATTGGGTTTAGTCACTCACAACGTGCCATGTGAAGCCACTCACAGCTACACACCCTAAACCCTGCCAATCCTATAAGTAGGGGCCTCAGATTTGCACGTGTGTATGATACCCATCATCAATATCCCATATATAATTCATACAACCAAGACATCAATATTACAATAATCAACAATCACAATTTATCATGTCACATGACCTGTACACTTGCATGTTTTCCAAGAAAACCTATATGTTCCCATAGTTTCATCAACTAATCATATGACCCAATCATCACAATTCAACACATTAGACATCATCTATGATCACTCTAGAATGCTCCTAACATCCTAAACATGATCAAACATAAAATCACACGTTTCATATAAATAAAGTTTTCCTTCTGGGAAAGTGGCATCCAAAATGTATGCGTTCATCAATTTCAATCCCAAATTCATCAACAACATCCCTAATCTAGTTCATAGCAATCATAATCACCCATTTAACATCAACAATTCATCAAAACATGAATTCTCATGAAGAAAAGTTTCCAATTTTGACAATGTATGAACTAGATGACAAAACCATAGATTTCTTGCATAATCTACATAGATTAACATTCATACAACATAACTAACATCATATCATTATCAAACCATCATCAATTTCGACTTTTTCTATGAAAATCGAACTAGGGTCTTCAAGTATCAAAAACCGTGAAAACTCAATCAAAATCTAACCTTTAATCGCGTAGAAATCAAGAATTGGCACTTGCTACACGTTAGAATCACTTAGAACTAATCAAAATCGATGAATGATTGTTGTTCTTGATCAAATCGCAATGTGTGTGTGTTTGAGGTGTTCGGCCGCAATGGGGGGTATGGGAGGGGATTAGGGTTTAATTTTGTTAATATTTGGTAATTACAATTTTTACAATTAGACCCTTCTTGATTATATTTTATAAAAAAAATTAATCCTTTTAACATTTTTAACAACTTTTAACTACAAAACTCAAGCATTATTAATCAAAATAATAATCATATATTTCAACTAGTAACAAAACACATGAATAAAATGTCACACGTTGTCACGTTATAATATAAAATTCACAAATAATACACAAATTTCATGAATCACATAATCACAGATTTATAATTAATACTTAAAATTAAATTATTATCTGTTAACTATGGTTAATTATTATTAAGTCACCAACATTCAACGACAACTAGTGTGTGCTCACGACACGTGTATGCAAGACCTAACGGAACTAACGGAGTCTGGTAACGAAAATTTACCGGATGTCACATTATCCCCATGTTGAAAGAATTTTCGTCCCGAAAATTGCATTACATGGTTGTGTTATATCACTGGTCTACTGCATTGACACAAAAATATCGAATGAGTTTCGGGTGGGTTGTCATAATTAGTGAGGGGATGAAATAAGCGAGTTACCATACACTTGTAAACAAAATGGAACCAAGTATAAGAAGATCAAATGCTGAAAAGAAATATATAAAGCCTAAAGTGTATGGCTTGACCCAATTATCAAATGACACGTGACAGGACAGTGGAAACCTACCGCTATTACTAATTATGGTATAGCAAATGTTTGTTATATATTACGATACAGTGCAACCAACCCCCTGTTTAGACACTTACGTTTGACATGGTGATGTTCCAACAACAAGAATTATATGACGAAAGTAAGTGTTGTTAAATAAGTGTATTAAACCCTCTCTTTTTCGCAGCCAAAATTTGATATAATCCGAATTAAGTCCATTGAATTATCGTAAGTTTATGGTTTGAATTCAAAATTTATTTTCCGTTGTTCACTTGTTAAAGGGTATGTGGTCACGTGCTTGATTGTGGCTGTTTTTTCTTTTTCTTTTTCATGGGCCAAATGATGAATACATGTTCGTGAGAGTTTAGAGCACTTATGTCACATTCTTTTTATATTTATGCAGTTTTATCTCTTATATTATATAAAATGATTGAAAGTGATTGTAAGTAAATAAATAAAAATATTACTATTTATCTATTTATTTGGTAATATAGTGTTCAATCCCTATAAATTTTTTTAATATTTTTTAAAGTAGTTGTGAGTAGACGAGAAAGAAATATAATAATAAAATATAAAAAATATTATTTAATTAAAAAGATAGAAAAAAATAATTTCTAATGTAATTATAAGGATAAAAATAAAAGTATTTTAATATAATTTGTAATTATAAGGATAATATAAAAATATTAATTTTCAAACGGTATTCAACGAGAGTACTATTAATAAATATCTTTTAGAGCTAGCATGTACTTTCTTTTATGCAAAAGCTTGATATTGTGAAATTTCGTATAGCGTTAATTTTTAGTTTTGATTTTTTATCAAAATTTTATATCTATTTTTAAATCAATAAACTGTTTGACTACTTTTTTTTATAGTTAAATCGGTAGGTTTATACTAAGAAATGGATTTAATCTAAAAAATTTAAAAATTATTGTTGGCTTAACATGTATTTTTCTACCATTTTAAAAAGAATGATATTTTAGTTATTGTGTCAAATACGTTAACTCACAGTGTCTTATACGTTCATTGTGTCAAATATCAGTTCATTGTATCATATAATTTTACACAATTTGTTATATGTATTTATTATTGTGTTTTACGTTTTAAATCATTTTATTTTATTTTTGTCATTGTTTCTATAAATTATATAAACTTGTTATGTATCATTGTATTTTATAATTAAAAATTCATAATGATATATTTTTACCAATGTATTTTTCAAAACTTATAGTGTTAAAGATAATATAATATTTTATCTTTGTCATTGTTTCTTATAGATTATATAAACTTGTTATTTGTCATTGTGTTTTATAGTTAGAAGTACACAGTAATGTTATTCCATCGATCTATTTTTCGAAAATCATAGTGTTCAAAACAATATAATGACGATAAAAAACACAATGTCTAACGATCAAAAACACAATGAGACATTGTGTTTTTTTGTCATTGTTTTTAACGTATTAGATTAATTAGTTGTTAATTAATTATTGTGTTTTACATACTAGAGATATACAACAATGTTATTCCACATTTATATTTTTTTTAGAATTCATCATATTAGAAAAAAACACAATAGTATTCAGTTAAACTCAATAACTCACAAAAATACACAATAAACTGCACTAATGATATAACAACGAGATATGGTTAAAAACGTAAAAGATATCTATTATCTTTTATATAACAGTACTATACTCACTTTAGAGACTAAACAACGCTCGTTTTTATTGTATAATTTTTATAAAAAAATAATGTTGTACATAAAAGTTACAAACATTTAAAAAATGAGAAAACTTTCAAAAAAATTAACAAAAGTAATTATTCTCAAAATACCCTCTAACAAGCGTTTTCCTATAATTTAATCTCAACCATTGATTAAAAGATTATTGACTGAGATTACTTATTACAATTTTTAGTTCTAGAGTCTTTTTATTGAACATTTCCTATTTTTTTAATCCTTTTGGTTATATTTTTTGAAAGCTCTAATTTTGAATTACACACACATGAAAGATGAAGGGCTATAGATGAAATTCTTTTGTCTAACATAAACACAAGAAAAAATTGGCCAGAAGATTTGGTAGTTAATTACTGTAAGGGTTAAAGTATATGGCTAGGAGACTTGATTATCAAGGTATAAATAAGGTCATTGCCTTAAGTTTTATGTGTGCTTTTTAATATTACTAAATAGTGTCGACTAGTGATTAGTCATAAAACTGTGAGTCAAGTCATGGGTTAAAACGAAATCTCGGTGTGAAACAAGACGAAATAATCTGCGAGAGTTTTTGCGATGGGCAACATTTGTTTGAACCGGGTGAACAAAAGTGCGGAGTCAACACAAAAAAGGGGCTTTGTCTTTTCACACATGGAGGCACAAACCACACTAAAAGATCAAGATCACAAAGTGAATCATTCCAAGATCGGAAAGTGAATCATTCCATTTTTGACTTTTGTTGTTTTTTCATAGAATTCAACTAGAATTTTTTACCCGTCACGCGTTACCACGACATCGTATACGATGTGATAAATTATAAAATACAATCAACCCGAGTTGTTTTTGAACTAAATGTACGTCAATACGTAGAGTAACTCGAATTTATACCGTTGAATGAAAACACATATATTTAACTCGACAATTTTCCTAACAAAATTAATGTTGAAAGATAGATTTACAATCATTATGTCTCGTTTCCGAACTAAATTTACGTCGAAACTTATAGTAAATGAAAACATATTATATTTTGCTTGCCCAACACGTTTTCATAATGTACATCGAAACGTAGACGCATGTCAAAACTTCGACAATCTTAAAGCGTATATAAAGGTAAGTATGGAAACATTTTATATTTGACCTGAGTCGCATTTGATTAAATCCAAACGTAGACTGGCTCGAATTTATGTTGTACAGGGGTAAACCAAAAACTTTAGAAACTTAAGGGGTTAAAGTGGTATTTTACAAAATTTTAAAGTAGAGATTATAATCGACCAAACTCTTTTCAGAACTAAATTTATGTCGAACTGTAGAGTAATTCGAATTTATATCGTTGAATGAAAACATATTATATTCGACACGACTCCAAACAAAATTTACGTCGAAACATAAAACCACTCAAGACATACATAAAAATAAACACGTGCACCACCGCCGTATGTGACGTTATAAAGTATATATTACAATCACCCCGACTTATTTCCAAACTATATTTATGTCGAAATGTATAGTAACTCGAATTTATATTGTCAAATGAAAACAAATTATATTTGATACGACTCGTTCCAATACAAATTTTAAAATCGAATCATAGACTAACTCAAAACATACTTAAAAATAACCATGAAAACTTTTTAAAAATTTCCTTTAGTAAAAAAAAAGTAAATTTAAATTAACATGAAAGCCAATATGTTTTCTGGGAAAAATTACTAAATATCATTTGCTTATAAAAAGAAAAATACAAGCCTTGAAGAGCCACGTTTCGAACCTCGCCTACTCTGCGTGGGAATAGGCTACAAAACACCAGGCCAAGATCCCTGTTGTGTTTGTTTTGTGCTTCAATACATATATATACACATTTAAAAATAAGAAAAAGAAAAAGATACAACCACCGACCTTTGTTTTTAAGTGTATAGTAATTACGAAAAAAAGAGGATCTTTGTTGTTGTTTGCGTTAAGTAAACAAGATAAGAAGGTAGTCACGGCAAGGAGACGATTGAGAAGAAGATCCGGGGAGTGGATCAAGGAGAGTATATCTGAACCATTAAAAAATAGAAAGATACAACTCGTGATAGTGATTATCATGATATGATGAGTGAGTTGGGTTGATAAAATCGAATAAGTCGCCTGAAGATGGTATTTAGTGTGACCAATGAGTAGATTGAAAAGAAAATTTTGAGTTGAACAGACAAAGAGTAACGTTGGACTAATGTGGGGTCTTGATTGTAATTCAAGATCTAGGTAGCAAAATCAAAGATTAAGGAAAACAATAAAAGCTATAATATTGGATTTGTACACATGCGAATAAAGTGTTCAAGGGAAACTCAAATGAAGAAAAAGAAATTAGCTAGAAGCGGTGATTGGTCCAGAGTTTTTTGTTAGTGAGGGTAAAAATTGGATTTGCTCAAATCAAGTGGTGTCAAAATGGTTTACCTGAAAACAAGTCGGGTCAATATAGGTTGGCTAAAATAAATCGGGTCAAAATTGGTCAAATAATAAAACAATTCACACTTATTTACCTAATGAAATTGTAAATCTATTCATATTTATTTACTCAATGATATGATGCATTTATATCGTAGCAAGATTCAAATATATATAGAAAGAAAATACAAATCAATTGAATAATTCAACTACAAAACACATTACTCATCTACTTATTTAATTGGTTATGATTAAGATATAAGATTTTTGGTTAGTTACAGATACATCTCAATATATTGGTTATAGTATTTAATATATATTTTTAAATACTTATGATTAATATTTGGTTTTTAAACAAAAGTTATAAATAATACCTATAAATTAAAAACGGATGTTAACTTTAGGTGCTTTTAAAAATTAAACTAAACCGGAAGAGTTGCTTTCTAACTTTATATTAATTAAAGGGACCTAATTTGAAAATTTAATGTGAAACATTATTTTAAACATTATTTATTGTTTTTTAAACATTATTTATTGATTCATCTTCTTCACCCGTTCCTTCATTAAAGCTTGAACTCTCCACCAAAATCTTGTGTTTTCTTCTCATCTTTCTCTATTTATGTATGTTGTGGGTGCCTTTAACGTATATGTGAAAAGACCTACATGAAAAAACTATCAATTTCACTATTTATACGAATCTAAGTGGATGTCTGCCCCCACGAAAGAAGAGGTGGATCTGTTCGTGGCTAGAAGATTTGGTTAGTTAATAGTTATTAGAATTAGAGTACGGTTAGGGGATGCTTAGGGGATTGTGTTGAGTTTTACATGTAGGTTTTGATATTAATAAAACCGTCTAGTGATTAGAAATAAAATCATGTTGATTTTAATTGTTCGATCCAACATTATACATATCTCATTTAACAAGGTTAATGGGCTGCCTACCGGCCCGCCACGTGTTACCCTTTCATTGTTCTGCAAAAATAAGTCTTTTTTCTTTTGCTTATTTTTCTTTTACATTATTATCTCAATTTTTGCGCAAGGGGAGGTGGTCAGGTGAGTACACTTCTACCTGGGTGATCCGAGTTCTAATCCTACCAGTGCTTATTTTTCAATTGTTTTTTAGTTTTTTTAATATATATATTTCTATTTAAATTATTTTTTCCTTATAATTTCTTATAATTTTTTGATAAACTATCTTTTTGTAAATTATTATCTCGTAAATCTAATACCGTTTTCTATTGATTTTCAATCTAAAAAACCACAATGTTGCAACTTTATACGTTTTTTTAATGTATCTAACCACATTAGTATTATCGAGGAAGCATGCATAATGAAATTTGAATACAGGCCACAAGGTGCCATCAACCACGAGTCTTAAATTTTAGTGCAGACTTGCCACCGCAACACAGAAATCTTACATTTCTCGTTAAGTCTTGCCACCGCAATGCACGAATCTTAAATTCTCGTTCATTTTCAATACCTCTAGTTATAAGTATTCACGGTGAACTAATCTGGAAAAAAAATTTATTTTTTATTGTCCTATCTACATATACATTATATGCTAATCCATTGGACCATTACAATTTCTAAATTCACCCACATTTGTACATGTGAAATATCATTATCATTAACCTAAAAAGAATGAAGCAATAATATACTCAACCACTGTTGAATAATGATCTTAATCATGATGAGAATGTTAATATTTCAAGTTGATTGTTCACTTGTATGCTCCACTTACATGGTATAGGTTTGGATTTTAAGCAACTTGATTCAATACAAAATCAGTATCAAGTATACAAGTATACATTCAATTTGTTTATCTGATCAAGTGGGAGAGAGACCTTAAGATAGTTATAAGGTAACATCATATTTTTATGTATCATAATTAAAACAATACAGATGGGTGAGATTTTGATTGGATCGAATATGCTGATTAAATCTATTGAATCATTGCAGCGGAAATAATTAATAAATGAAGAACAGATGATGATACAAATAAATTTTCTTTGTATATTGACAAAGTTGCTCAAAATACAAAGTAGAGTTGCTAGGGAATTAAAGTTACAAAATAAGAATCCTAACTTTATATTTATATGCCTAACACATTGCCTGTACTATTGACAATATTACACTAACTAATTCCATTACATAAGTCAAAATATACAAAATAGAATCATCATTCACTTTGATTTTCACCATCATTCACTTTGGTTCATACGCATTTATTAATATGGATGACTTAAGTTCTTATCGAAATTTCTTTACTTTGTTAATCCGTATTGGGTTTGTTCATCCGCATTAGCTAATGCGGATAACCAATGCCTTTGTCCGCATTCACACTTGCTCTTCGTTTATTCAGCCGCATTCACTTCACGCGCATTCACATACTTGTCATTTTTTTAGCCGCATTTGCTTTCCACATAGATTCAACACTTGGTAATTTTGCCAAAATAGAACAATTCACATATCATATCTTGAATTGACATGCATAATATTTTTAAGGTCAAACACAATATGTATAAGTGTTTATATTATTCTTATGACGGTTGTTCTAGTACAAAAGCCCAACAATGTTGGTTTTTTAAAAATTTTATGACTTTTTAACGGCTTAAATTTATGATTTAAAACTGGCATCGTTGGTTTTATTTTGAAGCAAAACTGGTGTACATATTAGAAAATTAAATAAAGAGAACAGTGGTAATCTATGGAATGAACAATTTATCAGCGAAATTAACAAAAATAAATCAAATAAAACTAGATCATCAGGGTCGGGTCAATTTTTAAAAGTTCCTAAGCAACAATGATTAATCATTGTTTGTGAAGTCTTGCAAAGGAATATTTCAAAAATAAATAAATTCTTTTTTTGTCCCGATCTAAGGATCGGCTCAATCTTTTTGAGTTAATTTTTCAAGATAAGTTTTAGAATTTTTTTAAATTTCATATCAAAAGCAAAATTTTATATACACATAATAAGTATAAACAACTTTTTTTTTCAAATAAGGGTCTTAATATATGTAAAGCGGTGAAGCCAAAAAACTGTAGCTTAAGGGCATACCTAAGTAGAAGGGTAAAGGGCAGCTGCTCCCGTTTATTTTCTTTAGTCTTTATATATGTAAAAATCTTTAGCGCCCCCTACACTTCAGCAATCGCCCCACTTACCACCACAACAAAATTTCCAGATTTCGTCACTTATGTAGTTTCGTTGCATTCCCACTTATACCATCTGATAATTACATTATAAAACACAGTTTTATTCACCTTGTTCAATACTCACGTGTTTGATTTCGGAACCATTTCTATTTCCTAATAGATTACTGGATTCTATTAATTTATGAGATACGATTTTACCACAAGGATAACAAAACCTTAAAAATAAATAAGAGCAAAATTAAGCACCAAAAATCTCACTTATAGAATATCAAACGAGAATGTATTTACTATTTTAAGAAGCATAATGTGAATCACTTAAGCATATAATACCTTTGGATGCATGGTTTCTCATGAAAAAAAGTAATTTTAGTAAAGTTTAAGGTTATTTATTTATCTATTCTTTTTGTCATTTTCCGACGTTTGGTATTTTAATATAATAATTAATTTAAAACATATTTTTTATAACTCTATAAAATATAATGTTTTATAAAATTTCAAATTCGTAACTGTGACATGCTTATTATAAATACCTACATTTTGGTATAGATTTTGAACGAAACCGATCTTGGTTAAATGCAATATATTTTTATATTTTTCAACAAGACTGTCTCGCCGCAATGCACGGGTTTGTGAAGGTTTTATTTTTTATATAAAATTCAACAACGTGTGCTTCATTTTTCTTATATTTATTGTGCGAATCTGGGACAACGTTTCGACTTGTTTTTTTACGGTTTTACGCCACCGCAGCAACGTGGGTATTGCATACTAGTTACATTATATTTTAACCTCATTATATTTTAACTTAAACCGACGATGTTGAAGCATCAGTGCATGAGATGTTGGACACAAGTTATTGTCGCGAGGTTCTACATCTAGAGATTCCATTTTTGCCCTCCATCTCCTCTATATATACAAGTTATCTTCTATTCATTCACCCACACCTCCACTATCACCTCAAAAACACACACACAAACACATATCACAACAAATGGGTTCCATATCAAAAACACAAAAGCCACATGCCATATGCATCCCATACCCTGCCCAAGGCCACATCAACCCCATGATGAAACTAGCTAAACTCCTACACTTCAAAGGCTTCCACATCTCCTTTGTAAATAACCACTACAACCACAAGCGATTACTCCGGTCCCGCGGCCCGTCCTCCCTCGACGGGCTGCCCGACTTCCGGTTCTACTCCATTCCGGACGGCCTGCCCCCCTCGGATGCTGAAGCCACGCAGTCGATACCAGCTCTCTGTGAATCGGTTCCAAAGCACAGTTTGGAACCGTTCTTTGAGCTGGTCACGCGGCTTAATGGGTCTGAGGGGGACGATGCGCCGCCCGTGAGCTGTATTGTTTCGGATGGGTGTATGAGCTTTACGCTTGAAGCCGCCGAGAGGTTCGGGTTGCCCGAGGTTTTGTTCTGGACTCCTAGTACTTGTGGGGTGTTGGCTTACTCTCACTATCGGGATCTTGTTGAAAAGAAGTATATTCCGCTCAAAGGTAACGTCACACTTTTGGTCTATATTAGTGACCCAATTGATAAAATTCATAGTTGTGGTCACAACTAGAAATCTATGATAATTCCACATAAAATTGTTAAATAATCAATCAGAAATCTATAATAATTTCTGACAAAAAATCGTTAGTAATCAGTAAGAAATCTATGATAATTTCCGACAAAAAGTCGTAGTTATCAATCAGAAATCTAAATAAAATCGTCTTTTTTTTACTTTAGTTCTAAAGATATCTATGGTGGTTATATCTTCTGGAAAAGTTATTTTGAAAAATGAACCTTTGATTAATTTATTTTTAACCGACATTTAATTTATTGAATTATTTCAATTTCAGTCGCAAAAATAAACGACAGATTTTCGATGATAGTTTAGGAACAGATTTTTGAAGTAGACAGTTTCTGACAGAAGCAATTTCTAACCGATTTATTAGTTAGTCGCTATTTTCCTTTTTTAACAGCTGATTTACGCTCATTTAGTCATTTACTCGTAATGTTAAACTTATATTAACTTCTAATCTATCTTATATTCTTGTATTATGTTAGAAATTAATGTATTAAGTTCAACACGTTAGGCTTTATTAATATTTTATATGTTAGATGTCATTAGCAATTAATAAAATAATAATTAAAAAAAATTTAAAAATTATTAATAACAAATAATAAAAATAAAAATTCATAAAATTATAATTTAAGATAGATTACAATAGAAATGTTATATTTTAGTATGTTTTAATAATTTATTAAAATAAGAAGATTTATATTTTAAATATTTATTTATTTAGTTTAATTATTTAAAATCAATTTTATTTAATAGAAAAAAGGTGGGAAACAAAAGTTAAGAATTCATGAGAAGTTGTCATGTGTTCTTTCAAAAACTTCTTTTATTACATAGTATAAATTATATTTTTAGATATTCTCTTTAATAACAAATTTTAACTTTTAAAATTTTACTATTATCAACCCAAGTGGCTAATCATTTCATATTATATAGTTACATATTCTTCCTCAGAAATCAATATCCTTTCCTCGTTATACCTGTTTGTTAAATTCTCATTATATGCAATATAATATTCAAATTTAGTGATAGAAACTTAACATATAACAAATATTAAAATATCTGAATTATTTGGAAATATCAAAATGTGTCTATTATAGAGATATAATTTTAATATTAGACGTGTTTTTTCTCATTTGTTGAGCCATCACTATACTATACAACTTGTTTCTACTACTTGTTTCTAATTGGAACATCAATACACACTAAGAATATTACTTTTTTCAATGGATTTTACTCGGAATACAACTTGTACTATGTGTATATATTTTCAAAAATTAACATTTATAAATTACAAATGTATTATGTATAAAGTTAATTTAAAACTTTTTTGTGTATGTACCTATCGATCAATGTGTATATGTACCTGTGTGTATGTTTATAGGTGTCTAAGTCCTTGTATGTGTATGGACATATAGTTGTGTCACATAGGTGTCAGGCTGTGTTATGTATATGTGTGTGTTTGTATGTATATACAAGTTTTGGTAGGTATGGTATTTTTGTGTGTATCTGTATATGCATGCAAGTGTGTGCATATATGTACATATGTGTATATATATATATATATATATATATATATATATATATATATATATATATATATATATATATATATATATATATATATATATATATATATATATATATGTAGCGTGAATAAGGGTGAATATGTATATTCCACATAACATAGAAATAACTAATTTAAAAATATTATTTTTTTAGCAAATCAGTTAGTAATTATGAATTTTATTATTGTTATTGTTATTATTATTATTTAAATCAGTTAGAATATAAGAGTTTGTGAGTAACCCTACTAAAAGTAACAAACAATTTAGTATTTGATTATTCTCTTAAAAAATGTAATCATGGTTAATTGAATTGATAATGGCGACCCACCAACTGAAAATCATAAAGTCGGAATAATTGAGAACTACGAGAAATTCAAATAGTTGATTATTTACACGATAAGTTTAATGAAAAACTATTTCAAATAGAAACAAAACTAAATTTTAAAAAGTAGCTGTTTCTTTTGCAACAATATTACATCATTTGAATTTTAAATTTATTTTTTGAACGACATCGGAATATTCTTTTAAAGATGTTAAATATTAATAGTTGATAATTCACTCTCTACTAGATCTATTTGGCCTTCTTTTTTGTCTGTTCATACCCTGTCTACGTTATTATTATTCAGTATTTAGTAACATATAGTTCTTTGTAAAAGTTGAATTTTAAAAATTAAAACTGTAATATTTTAACCAATAATAATTTAAATTGTCAGGGACACTCCCTAAGTTTTAGTTTTATTGTCATATGCAACAAAATTAGCATTAACATCATATATTTACATCTGATATTGCTAAAAAGAATAATATGTTTATCAATCGTTTAAAAGAAATTTTCCTAGTAAAATCAAATAGAAATCATGTGCAATACCTGTGAATATTATATGATAAATTGCCACTATAAATTAACAATTCTTATATGGTCTAAATAAGCTTTGATATTCATTCTAATATGTCGGCTAAGATATCACTATAATATGTAGGATAATATATAATTAAATATCTCTAATGTTTTAAAGTATTTTAATATGTGTCACTCATAGGGAACGGCGTTGGCGTGATACTCACATGGTTAATAAAAAATGTCATCTTTTAGATCAGTCTTGACTATTGAATCTTGATTGTAACTTTAAGTAATTATTATAAGTCTTTAATACTGATTGCACAAAAAACAAATTAATTTTGATTACAAATCATTTTTCTTTAATATATAAATTTATTTTTCGTGATTTAATCCTCAATTTTATTTGACAAAATGTTACAGACATGAGCGACATGACAAACGGATATTTAGAAACAACCATAGATTGGATTCCTGAAATGAAGAACATCAGATTAAAAGATTTCCCAAGCTTCATTCGAACCACAGACGTAAACGACGTTATGCTCAACTATCTCATGACCGAATCCGGAGCGATCCCAAAAGGCTTAGCGGTCATTCTCAACACATTTGACGCGTTAGAACAAGATAGTGTTAAACCCTTACTGGCCTTAAACCCACAAATCTTCACCATTGGTCCACTGCACATGATGCAACAATATGTTGATGACGAGAGGCTCGAACACATTGGGTCCAACCTTTGGAAGGAGGATGTGAGTTGCATCAATTGGCTTGACACGAAAGGCCCTGGCTCAGTTGTTTATGTGAACTTTGGAAGTATAACAGTTATGACAAAAGAGCAATTAATCGAGTTCGGGTGGGGACTTGCTAATAGCAAGAAGGATTTCTTGTGGATAACGAGGCCGGATATTGTTGGAGGCGATGAGGCCATGATGCCACCCGAGTTCGTCGAGGAGACTAGAGGAAGAGGCATGGTTACTAGTTGGTGCCCTCAAGAAGAGGTATGTTATGTAATATACTTCAGTTGTTAAACTTAAAAAAATGAGAATATATTACATATATACGTGTGTGTGTGTGACACTAAAAGGATTTTTTTTAACCTTGTGGGGTAGTGCTCCGTACATCATTAACACATTGCATATATGTTTGTGTGTGACACTAAAAGGATTTTTTTTATTGCTCTATGTACAAAGGTTATAAAACATCCTTCAATTGGGGTATTCTTGACTCACAATGGATGGAACTCTACTGTTGAGAGTATTAGCAGCGGGGTTCCGATGATTTGTTGGCCATTTTTTGCGGAGCAACAAACAAACTGTCGGTATTGTTGTGAAGAATGGGGGATCGGGATGGAAATCGATACAGATGTGAAGAGAGAGGAGGTGGAGGCTCAAGTCAGGGAGATGATGGACGGGGCGAAAGGGAAGATGATGAAAAACAAGGCTATGGAGTGGAAGAAAAAAGCCGAAGAAGCCGTCGCCATTGGTGGATCGTCTTATCTCAACTTTGAGAAATTAGTCAGTCTTCTTTAAAGAAAGTGAAGCCTGTAATCCGTCGCTAATTGTTAGTGTCGCAATTATAGTGAAACAATCATCTGGTTATAGATGGTTTGCATTGTAATGATGGATTGTCGTAAAACTTACAGTGAATGATTGAATATTTAATTGTTTGAAAGTAAGTGAAGCCAATATCTGTATCTAAATTGTTAAAAACCAATAATTAATTAAACTCAAATTCATTTGGAACACGTTTATTGAAATTCATTTTAAATAACAACTAACAGGATATCCACTCTATTTTCCTAATAACCCTATGGAAGTTGTGGGTGTTAAGAAGCGATAAGGTTTTCAAAGGATAGCATGCTTCATTTGTTGATTATATCTTAAAATATGGGTGAAAATCATGAATCTTGAAATGATAATTTAATCTTAAAAGAAGTTCAAATACAAAGTGTTTTTTGCTACAAAATGTATTTTTGTTATACAGTGTGAAAAGACACAATGAGTCAAAAAAATTCATAAAAATTATATCTCACAATCTAAATCGAATTTCTAAAAAGTAATTCCGAGTTTTTGTTCCCCTAAGCGTCCTCACTAAGAGAAAAAAATAAAAGAAAAATAAAAAAATTAACGTTTTTTTATTGTGTCATTAGATACCATGACGTTATTGTGTCTTCATGAAAGACACAATGACGCCATTGTGTCATTATGAAAGACACAATGACGTCATTGTGTCATAAAAGACACAATGAAATTTTTTTATTTTTTTATTTTTTTCTGAAAGAGGACGGCGAGAGAAACAGAGATTCCGAAGTATTTTTTTGAAATTGGATTTAGATTGTGAGATCTAATTTTTTTATAACTTTTTTAGCCTCATTGTGTCTTCTTACACTTTGTAGCAAAAATACACTTTATAAAATAACCTCACCTTTTAATCTTAGACATAAGCATGAAGATAGAATTAATGGAACTTATTTGTAGGAATCATTAACTTTGAAGAGGATGATGAAGCCATGATTCTCGTTATGTTACCTTGAGTTGATGGAGATTGAGAGAGAATAGTAAATGGTGTTCTCTACCCTTATATCAATACACATGGTTAATGATAATGATCTGTTGTGAAAACTTCTTGTATTTTTTATTAGGTTAGTACCCCGTGTATTACACGGATTGAATAAATAAAATATTAAATAAAAGTAATGAAAAATTATTAATTATAAAATGATATTTTGAAACATGATATTATTGAAAAGGCAAATATCATAAAAAACCAACATACTTTCAGTTTTGTGTCACAAAAGTCACTGAATAATTTTTTGCACGTAAAAAAACTAACATATTTTCTTTTTTGTCTCGTAAAAGTCACTCAACAACTTTTGCACATAAAAAACCAACATACTTTCAGATATTTCACAAAAAAAAAAAAAAACCCTCAACATAAAAGTCCTTAAACAATTTTTAACAACATACTTTATGTTGAGGGGTTTTCATGTAAAAGAAATATAAAGTACATTGGTTTTTATATGCAAAAATTGTTAAGGGACTTTTATAAAAAAAAGAAGAAAATATGTTGGGTTTTTACATGCAAAAAATTGTATAGAGACTTTTGTAAGGAAAAACTGAAAGTATATTGGTTTTTAAAGTATTTGCCCTTATTGAAATTACATATGAGTAAAACTATAAGTAATAAAACAATGATATTATATTATTTGAACTTTTGTTTTTAAATTTTTTTAACTAAAAACATTTTAAAAATTCGTTCTAATAAGAACGTTTAAAAAAATGTCATTTTGTAAAAATTTATTATTATAACCTTGAATTTTAATTTTTTATGGTTCATAAAAATTTAATTTTTAAAAACATTGATTTTAAATATTTTGTATATTTGAAAAAGTTTGATATTTTAAAAAATTACTTATGTTATACAAAAGATTGTTTCTTTAGAAATTACATTTATGAAAAGAACTATTTCTTAATTTATTAAAAACTATTTTAATCTAAAAAGAATTAAATAATATAGTTAGTAGTTAATGTAAATATTTAATATGAGAAATAAACAGGAAAATTAAGCTTAAGAGGTCGAATATTATGACAAGTGGCAACTCAAAATCTTTTTTTATTAGAATAAATAGATAAATTAAAGGTACCTAAAGGGAAAATCTTAATTGCCCCCTTAAATTAATTAATATTTACAATTAATGCCATTAAGTAATTGTTGGGAAAAAGTTACGTCATATTGGTAAGGTTACTCAAATGATCCGTAAAACCACGTTAACGGGTTATTTTTAATATTCTTACACTTAGCTGAGAGCTCATCTGTGATGATCATAAGTAAGTTTGGCTAAGTTAAAACACTCATCAAGTTCCATGTTGAAACTATAGTAGATAGTTACAATCATTCGAATGACAATCAATTCGAGACCCCTCTTACTAAAGTTTCAATATAAAATAGTTAATCATAAAAGCAAAAAGGTTAAAATAAACCCATAATATACAATATTAATTTGTACAACTTTTTTATAAATCATTAAGCGTGCATATAAGTTATTATACGCAAATTAAACATTCAAGGAAATTACAAGTTTTGAAAAGTTTTGTTTAGTATACCTTTATTCATCAGATCCACAAGAATATCTTTTTTGCTAATGTTCTTGATACAAAGATTATTTTCCTCTACTCTTCTTGTATGAATAAATAATTTGTATCAAGGTATAAACCAGCTTCGCTCGAATAATTACTATTCGAGAAGTTAAAAACAACTACATTGTCATAATATATCTTTAATGGTCGTGATATGAAGTTAATAATTTTGAGTTAATAATTTTAATTCTAGTGATGAAATTTCTTAAAAACATCTCATGGCAAGTTACATTGTAAATCGTAATGTATTCAACCATCATTATTAAAATTGTTGTATATTGCTACTTATGACTTCTCCAAAATAGATCCGTCTGTTAACATAAAGATGTACCCGAAGTTGATTTCTGATGTGTTAATTATGCATATGAATCGTATCATTTGCACATCAAATACTTCCAAAACTCCTAAAAAAGTGATGATTTTATACTTAATTCTCTTAAATTGTATTTTTAGTTTGAAAGAGACCAAGATGTAATAAATGAGCTAAAAGAAGAAGAAAATGAAAGAAAACCAGACTTTAGAACCCAAGCACATATTGTGCCTAGGAAGACACGCCCTCATGCCCAGCCTCAACATACCCCAATGTTTAACTTTTTAGAAGAGATAAAAGTATTATTCCCCAACTAGGAGGCATGGGTGGTGCCCCATGAAACACAGGATCAGTCCCCATCATCACAGGGTCATACCCTATTATTATATTACCCACGATAGATATACTTGATTTTTATGCATGTAGTTTAGTACAAGTGAAAAATTTTAAAACTAATTTGTGTTAAAATATCTATAAAAATAATACACCCAATACACACCAAGGTTTTGGTGTCATTACCTGGACACATGATAAGTCAAAGGCGATCTAAATTTTTGACTATTTTGTTTATATTATATATATATATATATATATATATATATATATATATATATATATATATATATTAAACCTTTACTTTATTTATTTTTAAGTCTTAAGTAGTTTATATATTTTTGAAAGAATTTTTATAGATATTAAAACTTATAAATTAATTTTTTAATATTTTTATAATATTTATAACTATTAATTAAAAGAATGTTTTTACATAAATTTAATAATATAATGATATTTTTCAGAAATTAATTAATAAATTCTGAACTAATATTAACTGAATTGTTTTTATATTAATTTAATAATATAATTAATAAAAAATTTTCCCACTACCTCCAGCTAATTGCTTGAAAGAAAGCTCTTTTTTTCTTCTTTCTCTGGCTCGATCCTGAAAGCTGATTGAATTAAAAATGAAATGGGGGTGCCCGGGGTCTAACTTAGGTCCCCTCTGAGTGAGTATGGTGAGTTAAGCAGCGGGCCAAAGCCTATAACCTGATTAGATTCAAGTATTAATTAATAAAAATAATAATCAATAATATCCCCAAATCCATATGATCCTAGATTAAATCAATTAAATTCAGTAACAAAATTAATCATGTGGCTTCTGTTATACGCATGTAAACGAGTATATGAGTGTATCTAATTACGTGTTTTGACACCAAATTGATGATAATAAAAAGATAAATAGTTACGCCTTAGATTGAGATTGAATCTGATAAATAATGATGATAATGATCCATTTGATGAGTTGTAGAGTTTCCGGATGTTATAATAATCAAGAGCCCTAATCAGTTGCATTCTAGAATGTCCAAAGAATGGATGTTGATTGTGTTGTAGGTTGCGATTAAGACGATAATTGAATTCTGAGTGTGTGTGTTTGTGTGTGTGTGTTACGAATGCAATTAAATGTTCAGTGAGTTTAAAGGGATCGAATAGAAGGTTTCCCCTCAATTATATAGGGTCAATTTCAGTTGTTCAAGTTGAACGAGTTCTAACTTGAATTGAAGGTTCCAACTATGATTCTCTGATTAATCTGTTGTTTCAATAGTAATTATTTGCTCCATTAAATTTGAAATGATTGAGTATACGTTTTCGGTGAATTGATTTGGTCAATAACACATGTTTGAGATCAAAAGTTTTTTTGATTTGAACTTGTACTTTGGTTTCGAGCTGAAGATGATGAAACATTCAGTTAATTCAAATTGTGTGAGGTTTGGGGAAAACTTCAAATAAAAATACTCTTAAAACTAAAATGTATAATAGGTAATATCAACTATCAATCTTCCTAATCAATGATTAATATTAAATTATAAGAAAAAGTTTGTTAGTTGTGTAATTTAGGAATAATATTTTGTTAACTTTTGCAAGTTACCCCATGTTTTTTAAATGTTCATAACTTTCATGTACGATATTATTTTTTATAAAAACTTACACCATAAAAATGCATGTTTTTTATCTTAAAACGAGTATAGTATCATTATATAAAAAGATGATAAGTTTTTTTTTACGTTTTAATCTCATATCTTGTCATTGTGTTTTTTAGTGCAATTTATTGTGTTTTTTTGTTAGTTATTGTGTTTTTATAATTACTATTGTGTTTTCTTAAATAATGAATTTAAAAAAATTATAAAGATAGAACAACATTGTTTTGTATCTCTAATATGTAAAACATAGTAATAAATTAACAATTAATTAATCAAATACATTAAAAACAATGACAAAATAAATAATATCTCATTGTGTTTTTTTATCGTCATTGTGTTACCTTGAACACTATAAGTTTTGAAATATACATTGTGAAATAATATTATTGTGTACTTTTAATTTAAACATAATGATAGATAACAATAAGTTTATCTATAAAAAATAATGATAAAAATAACATATTGTGTTATCTTCAACATTATGAGTTTGAAAAATACATTGATGAAAGTATATCATTGTGTACTTTTGATTGTAAAACACAATGATATATATAAATTTATATAATCTCTAAAAATAAAATTATAATAAATAATCAATTAATTAATCAAATACATTAAACTGATATTTTACACAATAAACATAAGACATAATGAACTGATATATTTGACATAATAATCAAAATGTCATTCTCTTTAAAACAATGGAAGGACGCTTGTCAAGTCCACAATCCTATTTATACTTTTTAGACTAAATACAATTTTATTATAATCATACCCTAATTATTATGTATTGATAATGGTGAACCCTCCAACTATTAACATCATAAATAATTGATTATTTACATAATAGATTTAATGACATATATTTCATATAAAAAACAAAATGGAGTTTAAAAATTATGGATTATTAGATTTTAGTAATCTCAACTTTTATCTATGGTCGGGATTAATACTAATTCATAAAATCTTTATAGACACTCATAACTTTGAGCTTATTTTCCTCCAATGATCTCTTACTAACTGAGAGTCAACCCACGTTAGTTTTTATGTTGAAATGTAGCCAACTTTGAGCTTATTTACGACTTTGTTGCCGCCCAACCTTCATTAGGTCCGTTTTTTGGTGTCTAGCCTCTATCCTCACATGAAATTTACCTCCAATGAGTTAAGTGGCTCAGATCAGGAGGTGAAGATTGACGAGTTTCAGGGTGTAAAAATTTCAGATTGATTGACCTAATGGTAGATTTTAACTTTTTACTTAGTGTTTTGGTCATATAATCTGTCCACGTCATTAAAACACTAACGGGTTAACTCTTAGTTAGTCAGAGATTGTTGCAGGAAAATAAGTTTAAAGTTGCAAGTGTTCGTAAATATTTCCTGAGTTGAGATAAATTTCGGCCAATAAATAAAAATTAGGATTATTAAAATCCGATATAACACACCATTCAACTAGAGTATTCTCTTAAATATGTTAAAATTAATAATTGATTAATTCAATTATTGCTATATTATTTAGTATTTAGTAACATAGAATTCTTTATAAAAATTAAATTTTGAAATCAAAACTGTGATAGCTTAACCAATAATAATTTAAATTGTCGGCGACACTCCGCAGTTTTGATTTTATTGTCATATGCAATTAAATTCACATTAACATCAAATGCAGTAGCCCAAATGAGAAAATATGTAGCCCAAATATTCCAGATTGGCCCAAGGAAATAATCCAAACAAGAAAGAGTCATCGTGAGAAACGAAATCTAGAAAGATTGAGAGATTGTTTAGCTTGACTCCACATTAGCTTATATTTAATTAATTAATTATGTAAAAGTTATATAGTGAAGGAATGAGGGCAAACGAGTTCATAGAAAATCGTACACAAGTTTGTTACGTTCTCTCTCTCATCTCCTTCTCTGTAACTCCTTCTCATCTTAATCGTATAAACCCTAATTTCTATTGATTGTCTCTATTCCTTATCATAATTCACTCCATTGGTGCTTTCATTCTGCATTAGCTACTTATGGCCGATGGAACTCGCTTCAAATTGTTGGATGAGGGGGTCAAAGCTCTGCAGGAGGCTCAACAACAATCGAAGGCTGCTCATGATGATTGAAGATCAAAAGAAGGTACTGAATAAGGTATTCAACTCAATTCCTTAACATCCAAACCCAAACCTCCGCCTCAAGTGTTACTTGATGGGGGCAACACCCACTGTTTTGTGCAAACTTACCGATTGAGACCATTCCCCGTTCTCGGTCTTGGTGGTAGTGGCGAACGTCTTCCTTGTTTGGGATCGCCAAACAGTGGAATTAGTAATTCAATATTCTTCCATTTCGTCGATTTTTATGTCTTGCCACTACAAGGTTGGTACCTCGCGTATCCTTTGGCAAGGGGATTCTACACCGGTGCTCCAGCTATCCAATTCAATGGCTTATGTCGATTGGTTCATCAAGATGCTATTGTTGAATTTTATCATTTGCAGCTATTCGATCCTTCTTCTCCTCCGGCCGTGAATTGCCCAGTCGATATCCAACCATTGCTCACCGAATTTGCTCCGGTATTCCACTGGTGGGTTCGGTGGTATCTTGGTTAGGTTTTATTTATCAAAATAATTTTGATAATTATTAATCAGATTAATAATAAGTAACGTAGCGGAGTAAAAATCAAAGTACAAAATTGAACCCGACAGGATCTGAGTTACAAACAATACAAATACAGAATATTATTAAACTACCGAGGAGATATAATATACCTTGGTTAATAATTAACCATTTGAGACACCGAGAGTTCAACGAATTAAGTGCTAGATTGAACGAACCGAACAGGAACGCAAAACAAAACGCGTGGTTCACGGGTCTTGCTATTGCGTACGATGGATTTCACCAAAAACAAAAATCGTAGCCTTCTTGAGTTGAAACAAAATCGTAGCCTCCTTGATTTTTTCTTCAAAAGAAAAATGCCGCAGCCTTTGTTGACCAACACAAAAAAACTCGCCGCCGCCGTATTGTTTTTCCTAATTCCTTCTCTTCGGTGTTACATGTCTATTTAAATGTCAAATTTAGGTTTTTTTTTTAAACCTAATTAAACATTTAATTAATATTAATCTACTCGAGGGCCCCAGGCCCGGTTAGATCAATATTAACCCACGTAATAACCGAGATCCGAAACAATGACGTTTAACGCTTAAACGTTTATAAATAATTTATAACTTTTATAAATCATTAAACCCGATATAGTTCGTAAACGCCAGTTAAATAAAATAAGTGGACTTAATATTCGTTGCCCAAGGTGTAACTCTTACGGGTCATAGCTCGGTTGGTAACGTGACGTAACCGAACCCGTACATAATCCAACAAGCTCCCACTTGGACGGCATTCGGTTAAATTCCACGTAGACAGTCAGCGGTGCTCTAGCTGCACATGGCTGTCCCAACTAGGTATGACACTTTAAAGTCATTAACCAAAACATCTTGATCTAGTAACATTTTACTATAACAAGACAATAGACTTATGGTAATCATAGTCATTTATCCTTTCTGTAAAAGACATCAATTGAGTAATTGAGATTAATTCTCATATGAAGCTCAATCATTATTGTTCTCAATCCAGATTCAAAATGGTCCATCAAATACACAGTCAGTTTGGGTGAGGCCTCACACTTCACCAGTTTGAATCAACGAGGGCGCCACGATGTATAACTGTTACATATAATGTAAGAGTACAGAATCCCTTATTGACCACATACAACTCCCACTGAACTTCAGAATTATTCCCAACCAAAGCCTTTATGACTGGTAGTTACGCGACAGCGGTTGATAGTGATCAAAGAATAACCCTTGGTAAACGGAAGTTCTAGTATGCATCTCAGGTCAGAGGATACTAAATGAGTATACCAGTATCAAAACATCTTATAATAAAGATGGTTTGTGGAGAGTTACATTCAACGTCATTCATAATGAGGTCTGTGAATTTGAAGTCAACTCCTTGAGTCTAAATTCAGAATAGTCTTAATTCAGAATTGTTCCCACAAGTCTGACCGTGGATAATTTAGAATAGAATATTCATGGATTAAACGTATTAAAATCAAATACAGTTATAAGATTCATAATTGCACTTAAATTAGTAAATGAAAATGAATTAAAAGGTATAACTGTTAAAAGTTCGTACATCCAAATACTAAATCAAAACATATCACTAGCTAATCTAAGCCCGATCGCATCCCTATGTTGATCATGCTTGTCCTGAGTCATGGGTAGGGCTGCAAACGAACTGAACGTTCAGCGAACAGTTCGTGAACTGTTCGGCGGGAAGTTCGTTTATGTTCGTTCGTTTAGTAAATGAACGAACACGAACAAGAATTTCGTTCGTTTAGTTAAACGAACAAACACGAACACAAGCCGTGTTGTTCGTTTATGTTCGTGAACGTTCGATAATGTGTTCGTTTATGTTCGTTAATGTCCGTTCGTGAACGTTCGATAATGTGTTCATTTATGTTCGTTAATATGTTCGATTATGTTCTTAATTTTTGTGTTAGTTATTTTTATGACAAGTATGTTAAGTGTTTTTGGATATTTATGTTACATGTTTATTTATTTTTTGTAAATTTTGTGATGAATATGCTGATTTTATTTTAAATAAATATGTGATCATTTGTATTCGTTTGTGTTCATGGACTTTTTGTGTTCGTCATGTTCATGGACATTTGTTTGTTTTTGTTTGATTTCGTTTGCGTTGTTTGCGTTCGGTAAGTGTTCGTGAACAGTTCATGAACATTTTCATTTCCTTAATGAACGAACACGAACAAGGAAACCCGTTCGGTAAGTGTTCGTGAACAGTTCATGAACATGTTTATTTCTTAATGAATGAACACAACAAGGCCTTATTCGTGTTCGTTCGGTTCGTTTGCAGCCCTAGTCATGGGCTTAGTAAACAGGTCTGCTAGGTTTTGATCTGTGTCTATTTTGCTTATCACGATGTCTCCCTGTTTCACTATGTCCCGTATATAGTGAAACTTCCTTTGAATATGCTTGGCCCTGTGATAAGATCTGGGCTCTTTGGCTTGAGCAATGGCACCTGTGTTATCACAGAATATCTCGATTGGGTGCTGAATACTTGGAACCACATCGAGATCGGCTATGAACTTCTTCATCCAAGCAGCTTCCTTTGTAGCATCTGATGTTGCAATATATTCAGATTCAGTGGTGGAAAACTTTTCCAAGAGATAGCTCCACCATTGAGTGTGAATACAAAATCAGATTGTGAGCGAGAGTCATCTAGGTCAGTTTGAAAACTAGCATCAGTGTAACATCTTACAGTGAGCTGTTCTTCAACTCCTCCAAATATTAAAAACATGTCTTTAGTCCTTCTCAAGTACTTGAGAATATTCTTAACTGCAGTCCAATGGGCAAAACCAGGGTTCTGCTGATAACGGCTAGTAATGCTTAAAGCATACGAGACGTCAGGTCTAGTGCACAACATAACATACATGATGGAACCAATCGCTGAAGCATATGGTACCTTTTCCATTCGCTTAATATCAATGTCCGTTGAAGGAGATTGAGATTTGTTCAACACAGTACCTTTAGTCATCGGAACACCTCCTTTCTTGGAGTTTTCCATCTTAAAGCGTGTCATCATTTTGTCTATGTATGTGCTTTGACTAAGCCCTAGAAGCCGCTTAGATCTATCCCTATAGATCTTGATTCCTAGAATGTAAGCAGCTTCTCCAAGATCTTTCATTGCGAAACAAGCTCCCAACCAATTTTTAACTTTGTTAAGCATTGGGATATTGTTTTCAATGATCAGTATATCATCCACATACAATATGAGGAATTATATAGTGCTCCCACTAGTCTTCCTATAAACACAAGGCTCATCTTCACTTTTGACAAAACCGAATTCCACGATTCTCTGATCAAAATGAAGATTCCAGCTACGAGATGCCTGTTTAAGTCCATAAATAGACTTATTTAGTTTGCTCACCTTATTTGGATATTGTGGATCGATAAAACCATCAGGCTGAACAATATAAACATCTTCAGAGAGATGTCCATTTAGAAAAGCGGTTTTAACATCCATTTGCCATATCTCGTAATCATAGTACGCTACTATGGCAAGCAATATCCTGATTGATTTGATCATAGCAACGGGTGAGAAAGTTTCATCGTAGTCAACACCTTGAGTTTGAGTGAAACCTTTTGCAACAAGCCGTGCTTTATAGGTGTGTTCATTTCCATGCATGTCGGTTTTTTCTCTTGAAAAGCCACTTGCTCCCTACTGCCGTGAACCGGGGGGTAGCTCAACCAAGTCCCAGACTTGATTGTCTCGCATGGATTGCATCTCGACGTTCATGGCATCTAGCCATTTCACAGATTCCGGATCTGAGATAGCAGATTTGTAGTTAGTAGGTTCATCACCAGAGTCAGCTACTACCAAAACCTCAGGACCCTCTAGATTCCAAAGATATCTGCCAGGTTCTTTCGGGTTCTGCTACTTCTGCGAACACTTGCTTTATGTCTAAATCAACAATAATTTCTTGTTGTTCAGACGCACCGACTACATCAGAATTTGTTTGTGGTTCTCGAATTTCTTCAAGATCCATAATATTACTTCCAGTTCCTCGATCAAGAAACTCTTTCTCGAGGAAATGTGCCTTCCTTTTGATGGATATCATATTTGCATGAGGATGGTAAAAGTAATATCCACTTCTGTTATAGTACCCGACGAAAATAACTTTTTCGCCTCGAGGATCTAGCTTGTCATCAGACTCGCTGGTGACATAAGCATCACATCCCCATACTTTAAGGTAAGACAAATTAGGTTTAGACCCGTGCCATATCTTATATGGCGTTTTGTCTACCTTCTTAGTCGGTACCAGATTGACAAGGCGGGCGGCGGTCATAAGAGCATAACTCCAAAAGGAGTGAGGTAAGCTAGTTCTACACATCATTGATCGAACCATATTAAGTAGGGTTCGATTTTTCCTCTCACTCATGCCATTAAGTTGGGGTGTGCCGGGTGGAGTGAACTGTGAAACAATTCCACGTTCTTTTAGATGATTAGTGAACTCTTGGCTTAGGTATTCACCACCTCGATCTGATCGAAGTACCTTGATAGTTTTACCAAGTTGATTTTCTACTTCGTTCTGAAACTCTTTGAACTTTTCAAAGGTTTCATGTCTATGTTTCATAAGGTAGACATAGGCGTATCGACTATAATCGTCAATAAATGTAACGAAGTATCTTTCATGATTTCTAGACATGGTTCTGAAAGGACCACATACATCAGAATGTATAAGTGCTAACAGATCCTTGGCCCGTTCACCAACATGGGTGAAAGGATCCTTTGTGAGTTTGCCAGCTAAGCAAGATTCGCATTCATCAAAAGAATCATGTCCTGTGGATTCAAGAACCCTTCAGACTGAAGCCTTTTCACACGAATCTTGCTTATGTGGCCAAGTCTACAATGCCATAGAAACGTATCATTAATTCCAGATTTGATACGCTTAGTAAGATTATATATGTTATTGTTTGTTTGAATATCAATCTCATAAATACCACTTCGAGGTTTAGCCTCAAAATAAAAGACATCATTCAAGTAGGCAGAAATAAAAACACCATTAAAAACGTACTTGAATCCTTGTTCAAACAATAAAGAAACTGAAATATTGTTTCTGGTTAAACCAGGAGCAAACAAACAATTATCTAAAGTAATTACAAGGCCAGATGGACAAGAAAGATAATATGTTCCGGTTGCTAGAACTGGTACTCTTTTCCCATCACCAACGATGAGCTCCATGTCGTCTTGTTTCAGTTTCTTCCACTTTTCAGGCTCCTGCAAGACATTAATGATATAGTAACCACATCCAGTATCAAATACCCATATGTTGCTGGAAACAGTGAAAAGTTCAATAACATAAATCAGAATACCTGAAGAAGAGCCTTCACAATTGGCCTTCTTCGCCTTCAGATTGGCTAGATAGTCAGGACAGTTACATCTCCAGTGCCCCATCTTATAGCATTCAAAACAGTGTCGCTCCTCAGGGGGGGGGGGTACTGCTTTGTTTTTAGCCAGCTGTTTGTTGTTGGTGTCAGACTTGGTAGCAACAACTTTACCTTTACCCTTACTGTTATAAGCTTTCTTCTTGGGGTTTGGCTTCCTAACACCAGTAGATCGGACCATCAACATTTGACTGGCTTTACCTGGTATGTTTTGCTCAGCAGTTTTGAGCATACCGTGTAGTTCAGCTACACTCTTAACCCATGCATTCATATTAAAGTTCATTACGAACTGGTCGTAAGAACAAGGCAGGGAGTTCAAGATAAAGTCTGCTGCCATTTTATCCTGCATAGGATAACCAAGTTTGGCCATTTGGTCGATGTACACTTTCATTTTAAGCACATGGGCACTAACAGGCGAGCCTTCTTGCATTTTGCAGGATATAAGCTGCTTCATGGTATCATAGAGCTCTTGTCGGGCCTGTTTCTGAAACATAAGCTTAAGTTGCTCAATCATGTCAAATGCAGCCATGTCCTCCATGTTCTTCTGGAGATCAGGGGACATGGTGGCTAGCATAAGGCAGGCTACCTCATCGGCATCCTCCTTAAATTTTTCCCAAGTTCTACGGGCAGCGGCCGTATTATTTTCAGGCTCGTTGGGAACAGCGCTATCTAAAACATAGAGCTTTTTCGTCATCTTGAGAACAATTCTCAGATTGCGGTGCTATGCGAGAAAGTTGGTGTTATCAAGTTTCTCTTTCTCAAGAATAGACTTGAGAATGAATGAGTTGTTGGTTTCTGAAGACATCTGTTTAAATAAGCAAAAATAAATTAATTTGTATTTTCGATGTATTATTTTCTTATTTTAACTAATGACCCATTTATAGTAATTTTAAATAAGGAATGAGAATCTGGCATGGTTAGTTACCAAAGGCAGCTGGGGCACGCAACATTAGTAAGTGACTAGGCAGACTGACAACGCTTATCAATTGTGAAAATTGCACAACTCTCTGGTATGAGGCCGCAACGACAACATTTGTCAAGGCATTGATACGTTTAGCCTCATTTATGCCCACTTTTCTCTCTAGACAGCTGTGGCACGTAACAAGAGAGAAAAGTAATAGTCATCCTAAAACAGGTACGTGTGAAAGGGCCGGATGTGTCAACGAAACCCTTGCACCTTGGAAGAATAAACTACATATCAAGTGCGGTGTTGTGGCTCCAAAACTGATGTTTCGCTCAATGTTCCAAGTGTTCCTTATAATAGGGTGGCATAGACTACTAATTTTATCTATGGGATCCAATTTTAGTGTTTACCGAATAGGGTCAAACACAACGTATAATTAAGTCATACGTGCGTTGTAAAAGCCAGTTTACAATATTCAATTCGTGATAATAAATGACGAACCCTTTCATCTCTCGGGACACCAAATTTTAATACCCTATTAAAACTAGGTTTGTCGCGAGATAGACAACCGATTTTAAGTTGATAATTTTAAATTATTAAGTTTTAAGTTTTGAAATTTAAACTAATTTTAAATTTGAAAACTTATCTAGTTATCATTTTAAATAGATAATTAATTTTTAATTTAAAATTATCAAGTTTTAAGTTTTGAAATTCAAATTAATTTTTGAATTTGAAAACTTATCCGGTTATCCCTTTTAAAACAAACAATTTGTTTTATATTTTAACAAGTTGTAAAAATAAGTTTAAAACTTGTTATTTATTTTGATTGTAAAAAAATATTTTTAATTAGTTTGATATTAGGTTGGATGTTATAACAATTATAAAATAAAGCAACCATAATAGCAAAGTAATATGTAAATATAATGGCTATGATTGTTTGATCTCGCTAGAGCCAAGTAGCAAGATCAAACCAGGTCACGGGGTCAAAACACAAAACAACCACATGGATGGACCTAAGTGCATCTAGTTATCTTGATGGGCTCCCACTGACTCATTGATTCATCTTGTCTCCAGTTTGACTTCGGGTCTTCAAATATTATAATATTTACAAAATAAATACAAAATAAAAGAAAACCCTAATCTATTACAACTTTGAGCCATCAAATGAGTCAAATCCATAAAACCAAAAACTTTAACAGAAACAAATCACATCACAATCATTCAACCACAGGGTCTAGCCAGATTTACATATTAAAACACAATCAAAATAAAACGGGCAATCTTTTGGTTAATAAATATGTAACCAAAAATATATAATTGCCCTCAATAATAAATCAAAAACTTTAAACAATTTAAAGTTTGTGATCTATAACCGGTTAACAAACCGGATCTGATTTGCATGTTGTAAGCGTGGCTCTGATACCACTGTTGAGTTCACTGTTATCTTGGTTAGGTTTTATTTATCAAAACAATTTTGTTAATTATTAGTCATATTAATAATAGTTAACGCAGCGGAGTAAAAATCAAAGTACCAAAATTGAACCCGACAGGATCTGGGTTACAAACAATGCAAATACAGAATACTATTAAGCTACCGATGAGATAATATACCTTGGTTAATAATTAACCGTTTGAGACACCGAGAGTTCAACGAATTAAGTGCTAGATTGAACGAACCGAACGGAAACTCAAAACAAGACGCGTGGTTCACGGGTCTTGCTGTTGCGTACGATGGATTTCACCAAAAACAAAAATCGCAGCCTTCTTGAGTTGAAACAAAATCGTAGCCTCGTTGATTTTTTTTCAAAAGAAAAATGCCGTAGCCTTTGTTGACCAACACAAAAAAACTCGCCGCCGCCGTATTGTTTTTCCTTATTCCTTCTCTTCGGTGTTACATGTCTATTTAAATGTCAAATTTAGGTTTTTTTTAAACCTAATTAAACATTTAATTAATATTAATCTACTCGCGGGCCCCAGGCCCGGTTAGATCAATATTAACCAACGTAATAACCGAGATCCGAAACAATGACGTTTAACGCTTAAACGTTTATAAATAATTTATAACTTTTATAAATCATTTAAACCCGATATAGTTCGTAAACGCCAGTTAAATAAAATAAGTGGACTTAATATTCGTTGCCCAAGGTGTAACTCTTACGGGTCATAGCTCGGTTGGTAACGTGACGTAACCGAACCTGTACATAATCCAACACCAACCTCCTACCAGCTTACCCCTATTCGTTCGCAGGATCATCACATTGAACTCTTTCCGAATACCGCACCGGTTGCGGTTCCCCCTTATCGATATTCACATTTCCAGAAACAGGAGATGATAAGCTTGTTAAAGAGATGCTTGCTCAGGGCATTATCCGCCCCAGTAATAGCCCATTCTCCTCTCCAGTGTTACTAGTGCGGAAGAAGGATGGTACTTGGTGTTTTGTGTTGACTACCCGAGCCCTCAATTCCATCACGGTCCGGGATCGTTTTCCGATTCCCATAGTCGACGAACTTTTCGATGAATTATACGGTGCTACTTATTTTTCTAAGTTGGATTAATTGGCCGGTTATCATCAAATTCGTCTTCAAGAGGGTGCGATTGCTAAAAGAGCTTTTCGGACACAAGATGGACATTACGACTTTCTTGTAATGCCTTTTGGGCTTACTAACGCCCCTTCCACCTTCCAGTGGTTGATGAATGATGTTTTTCAACCATTTCTTCGCCAATTTGTATTAGTTTTTTTTGATGACATATTGATGTATAGTCATCTTGGGCATCTCATTTGGATCATCTTCGGTAGGTATTTCAGACTCTATTATCCCATCAGCTTGTGGCAAAATTATCTAAGTGTGTGTTTGGTCAAACGATAATTGGTTATTTGGGCTATATGATCTCGGCTGCTGGAGTGGAGGTTGACCCCGCCAAAATTGCTAGTATTCAATCATGGCCCACTCCCAAAACTGTCAAAGATATACGGAGTTTCCTTGGTTTAACCGGTTATTACAGCCGATTTATCAAAAATTATGCTTCCATCGTTGGACCGTTGACTGATTTACTCCGCAAAGATGCTTTTCAATGGAATGCCCAAACAGAAGATGCCTTTATCACCTTAAAGACTCGCCTTAGCACAACTCCTGTGCTTCGTCTTCCTGATTTTTCAAAGCCATTTACAGTTGAAACAGATGCATCTGGGTCGGGTATTGGCATTGTTTTATCCCAAGACAACCACCCGATTGCTTATTATAGTCACAAGTTATCTCCATGCATGCAATGTGCCTCCGCTTATCAACGGGAAATGTTTGCCCTTACCCAAGCCACTGCAAAGTGGCGCCAATATTTGCTGGGTAGACGATTTCAAATTATTACGGATCAACAGTCATTGCGTAATCTTCAGGATCAGGTTATCCAAACACCCGATCAACAAAAATGGTTGGGTAAGTTTTTAGGCTATGATTTCGATATTGTCTATCGATCGGGTAAGCTAAACGCTGTTGCTGATGCCTTATCACGTGTTCATGCCTCACTTACCGGGGGTCATTCGGGAATCACCCGCACCTTTCACCGCTTGTATTCCAATTTTTATTGGAAATGTATGCGCTAAGATGTCAAAGACTTCATTCGCAATTGTCAGGTTTGCCAACAAATAAAGTCTTCCTTCTTTCCCCCGGGTGGATTACTTCAACCCCTTCCAATTCCTCAATTAGTTTTTGAAAATATTGCAAGACGGTTATTATGGTGGTTGTGGACCGCCTTTCAAAATATGGTCACTTTATTGGGCTGCCTACTTCTTTTACTAGTGCCACTGTTACTAATGAATTTGTGGCAAAAGTGGTTCGCCTTCATAGTATTCCCCTTGATATAGTCTCCGATCGGGATCCTCGTTTTATGTCCACCTTTTGGAAGGAAATTCATCGACTTCATGGTACGACTTTATCGTTTAGCACAGCTTACCATCCCCAATCGGATGGCCAAACGGAATCTTTAAACAAATGTATTGAGATGTATCTCCGTTGTTTTGTATCGGATTATCCCCGCATGTGGCTCCGCCTTTTACCATGGGCTGAATATTAGTACAACACCTCCTGTCAGACAGCTGCCAAAATGACACCTTTTGAAGTCCTTTATGGCCGGAAACCTCCTACTATTAGTCGGTATATTCGGGACACTACTAGAAATCGTTTCGTGGAGGCTCAAATGTTGGAACGAGACGCTGTTCTCGACTTAAACGAAATCTGTCCCAAGCTCAAGCCGTATGAAGTCTTATGCTGATCACCATCGTCGTGATGTTCATTATCAAGTAGGCGATTGGGTCTTTGTAAAGCTACAACTCTATCGCCAAGGTGCGGTGCGCTCCAACGACATTCAAAATTGGGTCGTGACCTTATCAAATTCTTGCTCGAGTGGGTCAAGTGGCCTATAAATTGGATCTTCCGAGTGATGCCCAAATTCATAACGTTTTTCACATCTCATTGCTTCGCAAGTGTATCGGCAAACCGGAACAACAAGTCACTCCACTGAATTTGGTTGACTCCACTACTACCATGGTTCTTCAACCGACTACTATTCTTGATCATCGTACTCTCGATCGGGGAACTCATCTGACAGATCAGTACTTAGTTCAATGGGATGGCTTGCCTGCCTCAGAAGCTACTTGGGAAGATAAAGTCACCTTGTTAAAAGCATTTCCATCCGAGGACAAGGTGAATGTTATAAAGGGGGTAATGTTGTGATCCATAAACATTTAAATGCAGTAGCCCAAAATGAGAATATGGGTAGCTCAAATATTCCAGATCAGCCCAAGAAAATAATCCAAACAAGAAAGAGTCGTCGTGAGAAACGAATTCCAAAAAGATTAAGAGATTGTTTACCTTGACTCCATATCAGCTTATATTTAACTAATTAATTATGTAAAAGTTATATAGTGAAGGAATGAGGGCAAGTGAGGTCATAGAAATAATACACAAGTTTGTTATGTTTTCTCTCTCATCTCCTTCTCTGTAACTCCTTCCCATCTTAATCTCTATGAGTATAAACCCTAATTTCTATTGATTGTCTATTCCTTATCATAATACACTCTGCAATATATATATATATATACACATTTGATCTCGCTAAGAAGAATAGTACATTCCCAATTTCGTTTTAAATCATTGTAAGAAAAATCAAGTAGAAACCATATATAAATCGTTAATTATTATACGAGTAGAATTTCCCAATTAACAAAACAAAAGTTAAAAATATATGTTAAATTGTCAGTTTAAATTAATAATTCATATTTATATGATCTAGATAAGCTTTGACATCATTATAATATGTAGGCTAATATATCACCATAATATGTTCGCTAATATTTAATTTGATGTCTTTAATGTTTAAAAGTATTTTAGTATGTTGATAATTCTAGAAATGTGTCAATCATATAGAATTCTGATTGGTATGACCACTCACATGTTTATTAAAAAATGCCATCTTTTAGATCTCTCTCGACTCTTGAGTCATGATTATAACTTTAACAATTATTATGTCTTTAAAATCTGATTGCAAAAAGAGATTAAATTTTGATTACAAATCTTTTTACTTTAATATATTAATGTAAATTTCTACATTAATCCTCAATATTATTTGACCAAATGTTGTAGACATGAGCGACATGACAAACAGGTATTTAAAAACAACCTTAGATGGATTCCCGAAATGAAACACATCAGATTAAAGGATTTCCCAAGCTTCATACTAACCACGAAATTTTTTTAAAATGTTTTTTTTTTGGTAAAAGTGATGATTTTTGAGTTGTTTAGAGGATTTGTTTAAAAATGAGTATTCTGCTTATGTAATTTACGGAACCATCATTGAATCCGTAAATTGGATTTACGAAATCCTTTTCCGTTTGTTACCATCTATTTTGACGGCTATTCTATTACGTTTGACCATGGATCTAAATAATTCCATAAACACCATGTACGGAATCAAAATTTTTTTTATTTTTAACTTACAAAATTTTAATTGTAATTTTTATAAATATTGTATCTTTTTTTATATTTATATAATAAACATAATATTAATATAAAACTTTGTAAGTAGAACATATATTTAAATATTACTAATTTTCAAGTTAATGTTGCATTGATGTTTGTACCATGAGCATTATATGTTGTACATAATATCTTTTGTTATTTTCTTTCTTTTTAAATTTTTATTTTTAAACATAATAATTTTATATCTTTTATAATTTAACCTTTATAATTTTTTACTTTCAACTTTGGTCCCCTATATAAATTTCATCTTTTAAAAAATTTGTGTTTACATTTCGGTTTAAAGTTTGAGAGTTAACAAGTAGTAACGTACGCATGTGGTTCAATGTTGTTACGTCTTATTTTTCCCGTTTAAGGGCTCTGTCGCAACGTGCAGATGCTAGATCGACTTAGTTATTGTTTTTAATTTCTTACATTTCATATATGTGGTTCTACGTTTTTATGTCCATATTCTGTTCGGTTTTATTATTTTCGTTTCTATTTCTTTTAAATACGAGCTTTTTCGATCTTGTAGTCATTGACAGTGGTATGACACTGGACTATCGGTACGGTTGTACGCCCCCCACCGCGTTGCGGGGGGCTCAGTACAAGTTATTTTTAATATGTAACTTTATTAGTTGTGGTAGAAATTTAAAAAGAATATGGTTTGGAGAGTGAAAATATCATATAAAAGATTAAAGTGAAATTAAAAAAAACTAAAATTGAATGGGTTTAAGGAATTATTTGGGTCAAAGCCGGTCAAAGGTAATAGCCGGTCAAAATAGAAGTCAATATAGAAACGTAATAGCCAGTCATAAGAGATTGTATTTTTGACGGTAACAAACGGCAAGTGATTCCGTAAATACAATTTACGGATCCATTGACTGTTTGGCAGATTCCGTAAACTCCAAAGACGGAATACCTATTTTTCGAAATTTTTTTTAAAACAACTCGAAAACCATCACTTTAAAAAAAAAAAAAAAAGAAAACCTATTCTGAAAAAAAATCTACTAACCACGGATTTAAACGATGTTATGTCAACTATCTCATGACCAAATCTAAAACGATCCCGAGAAGTTTACCGATCATTCGTAACACATTCGACGAGTTAGAACAAGATAGCGTTAAACCCTCAATGGCCCTTAATGCACAAATCTTCACCATCGGTCCACCACACAGGATGCAACAATATGTTGATGATCAGAGGCTCAAACACATTGGGTCTAACCTTTGGAAGGAAGATGTGAGCTACATCAATTGGCTTGACACGAAAGAGCCTGATTCGATTGTTTATGTGAACTTTGGAAGTATTACAGTTGTGACAAAAGAGCAATTAATCGAGTTCAGGTGGGGACTTGCTAATAGCAAGATGTCGCACCCTCGCTAGTAGCGAAAACACAAGATGCGACAGAGGGGATCGTCATAACACACTGGGGGTCTAAGACAACCACTAAAGGCATTCTTTATCAATGGATCATGACGTCGCCTGACACATAATAACAAGCATCATGTACAGTCAATCTCATAACGTCATACCATAACGAACATATAGTCTATAAGTTCCAAATCGGAACGAACAAGTACAAATACAATCCAAACCAGTAAACATAGTTCTAAATAGAGGTGTAAACGAGCCCAGTCAAGCCCGAGCTCGCTTAGGCTCAAGCTCTTCTCGTTTTAGATTTTGAAAGATCGAGATCGTGCTCGGTTTATAGTTTTTTTTCTAAAGCTCGGGCTCGACTCGGCTCGGCTTGTGCTCGGCTCGCTTATCGTTATATTATTAAAATTTAATTTTTTATAATTACTTTTATATTTATTTATAATCACACTTTTTATATATAACATAATATATATTATTTATTTATAATCATACTTTATTTAATTATTTTTATCATAATGACATATATAATAATCTGATTCATGTATATATATATATATATATGTATATATATATATATATATATATATATTTGATATGTAAATAAAAAATCATATAGAACAAAAAACTCGCTTAGGCTCGCGAGCCAGCTCGATCTTAATATCAAGCTCGAGCTCGTTTAAGCTCAGCTCGATTCGAGCTATTTTCAAGCCAATCCTCAGTAACTTGCGAACCGGCTTGACTCGTTTACATCCTTAGTCCTAAACCAGATAATCCAAAAAATGTCTATTGTTCTTGCGGGATCTGTCTCGTCTATAGTCCACTATCCGAGTACTTAAAGGTTACTACCTGAAAGACATGCTCTAAAAATTCAACATATGTCAGTGAGTTCTCAGGTTTATAAGTACAAAAGATATTGTCGTGTAAGTCAAATATAAAATAAGTGTGTTTATAAAGTATAGAAGTCATAGATACCAACATAAGCTCAAGACTAGTCCAAGGCCAAACAACTGGATTATTTTCACCCAAGAACACGTACAGGTCACGTCAATCTTAGCTAGCATATCGACACAAGAGTGTATCAACACGTTAGTACTAACAATATATTTTCATGACAGTCCAATCCAAGTCCAAATGAGCACATATACTCAAGGAGGGGATCTAGACTCGATCCAAACTAGTCACCCTTAATAGGAAGCTAGTTTCACATTTATAAACATTCACATAATTGTATCACTTTGCTTTATATGCATGATTTTAGGTAGTTAGTTTGTGCTTATCATTCTAACTTTATGACAAATCATATGATTAGAGATCTTTAGCGGGATTCTAATTGTTTGTTTATTTTGTAATCTTGCCTTATAAGATTATTAAATGATGATTTAGATGTTAGATGATGAACAAACATGAACAAATAAAAACTAAATCATCAATAAACGTGGTTTTCTTACCGGTAGAAACGTATATGATCAAGGCTCGATCAAAACCCAATCTTGAATACAAGCACAATGTCAAAATCGAATGGATTAAAAGTGATAATGATGAAAAAATTCAAGGAAAATGCATGTGGTGACTAGGGTTTGCTAGTTGAGAGAAACTTTAGAGAAAAGTTTCAAACAAATAAAAAAAATAGGGGAGAAAACATCCCCCCCCCCACCCGAGGGGCTCTCAGCCAAAATAAAGCAAAGGGCAAGGGCTTTGGGACCTTGGCCCGTCCCATCCAATTGTGTTCCGTCTCGTTCCGCTTTCCTCTAATTTACATGTTTTAAATTCCTTGCGTTTTTAAGACTCCAACAAGCTAGTATACGTCATATTAGTTATTTAAATTCATTTTTGACCAAATTAAACAATTCATTCTAACAAATCATTAATATCTAGAACAATATAATTCTAAACAATAATTAAAATAAAGAAAATATCTGATCTTTTATTCGAAACATCTAGTGACCTTCAACCAATTATGAACGAGCTTTAATATAATTATCAGGAGTAAGTGCTATAGCTAGTTTCCAATAGTGATATTAAAGTCATGTGACAATAAGAATGTAAGTTGTTGTGGTTACTCGTCTCTGTTTGTTTGTTCATATGGTTAGATTTCATTTATAGTTGAAATGACTCATTTTTTGAAGTCTATTTTGTATATCTTAGGCAAAGTTTATTGATGTTCGATTTTTGTTGCGCTTTTAGCATAATTTTATATTTTTACGTTTTTGTTAATCCTTAGTCTAGTCCAAGGCTGATTCCAGCGCTTAGTCCAATCCGAGGCTCATTAGCCCATACTAGACCTATAATACACAGTTCTAGTACTTAATGTGTCTACATGTGTCTATGTACTAATAGCAATCAAAATAAGAAAGCCAAAGTCAAAGGTTAACGCATCTTTTTAGTGAATGATGTCACACAAGAAGGATTTCTTATTGCTAACGAGGCCGGATATTGTTAGAGGCGATGAGGCCATGACGCCACCCGAGTTCATCGAGGAGACTAGAGAAAGAGGCATGGTTACTAGCTGGTGCCCTCAAGAAGAGGTACATTTTGTGAATTACATCAAAATAAAAAAAAAAAGCTTTATGAACAAAATACAAGACAACACAATGTGAATTACTTAAAAATGATAGCAACACATCCACGTTATTAAAATGTGTGAAGGTTAGGAAACATCCATCAATAGGGGTATTCTTTAGACACAATGAATAGATATAAACTATAGAGAGTATTAGCAACGAGTTTCAAGGAATTGTTGGCTGTTTTTCACGGAGCAACAAACAATTGTCAGTATTGTTGTGTAGAATGGGGGATCGGAATGGAAATCAATACAGATGTGAAGAGAGAGGAGGTAGAGGCTCAAATGAGGGAGATGATGGATGGGGAAAAAGGAAAGATGATGAAAAATAAGGCGATAGAGTGGAAGGAAAGAAGCTGAAGAAGTTGTCGCAATGGTGGATCGTCTTATCTCAACTTTGACAAACTAGTTAATGTTCTCCTAGGAAAGTGAAGTTTGTATCTTGTTGCTACTTGTTAAAATGTTACAAAAATTAATGAAACTAGGATTTAAATCGCGCGCTCCGCGGCTCTATGTTCTACCCCGCTTTTGTTTTCATCGATGTCTTTCACTTATTTCGGTTTCGTCTTAGATCCACCGGCAACACCGTCAGTTTCCTCTTTTGAGGCGAGAAAGGAGTAGCATCGATTAGACGCACGGGTGGAAAAAAAGGTTAGGGAAGACGGTGGAAAGCCTCCATCGCCACCGGCACCGGCGGTCACACTATTATTCTTCCTAGAAGATTCCCCCTTTGGTGCTGTTGCATGCTGCCCTGCCTTCAGTGGGTGTGGAGAAAGACAAAAGTAAAAAACTCATAAAAAGATGTGATCAAAATATAGAAAAAGAAGTGCAACTATTTATTATCTTTGTGTTTAAACTATAGAGTAATGTTCATTCGGAGTTAACATGACACAAAAAGTTGTGAAACAATCATTTGGTTATAAATTGTTTGCTTCTTGACGGCCAATAATTTTCATTCAAAATTTGATACAATTAGTTTGAATTTCTATCGGATGAACGTGTAGCTTAAATGTTCGTTTTATTATTAGACGTAATACCTGGTGAAGGGATCCGCCGATCCCCACCAACCAAAATCCGACTATTGCCAACAGTAATAATATCGTTATTTAAATAAATACATTACAAATACACTACAAATTCCTATATATAAACTCATTATCACTGCTCTTTCTATACTCTCAAAATTACCTATATCTTTCAAATTCTTCAACAATATGGATCCATTAGATTTTAAAATATGACTCGTCAAGCTTGAAAGATGAAGATTTAAATACGTGTATGCGTAAATTTTAGTTTTTTACTACGGTGGTTTCATTATTATTAGGCAAAGTGCAAGACACCGTGATACGTGACTTGGTCACATCCACAACTATCACTTGATTCATGCACATTTGCAAGCTATGATCCCATGATTTCCTTAGTTTATTTCATGTTTTCTCTGTTTTAGTTACTGCATTTTAACATTCTCCTCATGTATTTAAGAAATTAGTGTGAGATTAATATTATGAAGAAGAAAATTTGAAGAAACATTTATGTTTTTCTAGCCATCTCTTTATCTTTAATTCTTGGGAGTTTGTAGGTTTTCTCCGTAAACCTACCAATGGTGCTTTCATTCTCGTCCTCTCCTTCCCGCAAGGACACACCGTCTTTGGATGACACACTTGCTCGATCACAGCAACTCTTGAATTACTTCACTGCCAACGCCGACCAAATTGCCGCCAACTTATGCCGTCGAGCTGCATCCCTTTCCACCGATCAAAGCCAGCCTAGATAGCATGACTGCACAACTTGAATCACTACGTTCCACCTCTGTTGCTCCCATCCTTACACCGACACTGACCCCATCGCCCATGATCGACACCACGACTCCACTGTCACCTTCTATGCCTTTTACGCCACCACCAAAACCGAGGCCAACCTTTACATCTAAGCCCGACCCGACATACCATGAACTACCTCCAAAACCCACATCATCTCCTTCCCTATTTGCACCAACCTCCGTTATCTCTACCACTCAAACACCGCAACTGTATGATGAAGCTAGTGATGTGCATCATCAGTGCATCGATATTGCATCTACAAAACAGTTGCATGCAAGTCGACAACCGGGCTTCTCAACTACCCACCACTACCAACTCTCTCCTGCTTCAATTACTAACATCCGAGAAAGAGAATGGATTTTAAAAGGGTTTTTATACCAATTTGTCCAAGTACATTCACCGGCGCAAAGGAAGCTAAGCTACGATCCATGGTTTGACTATGCCGGTGGATATGTGAGTGGCGTCCACCATGGCAGGTCGTTGCAACGGCACCGAATGCTATTGGGAGAGTCGAATGGCGACCCCCGTGGTGCTTGACACTGGAGCTGCAAGCATCTCAGGCTGCTCTCAACGAGTCGTTGGCTCGCCTCCTTGCCTTCACCGCGGCCATTAACGACCGCATGTCTCTGTCGCTATTACCACCACCGTCACCGTCTTTGCCTCCAACAACACCTGCACTTCCCGCCCAACCACCACCCGCAACAACCGTTAACCTCACCGCTACCCTTGTTACGACCCTCACCAAAATCGTCAAGCCATCCTCGGCCATAACCGTTCCATACCAAGCCCCTAAAGCCGTCTCGGAACCAAAGCCGTTGTCATCTCTTGACATGTTTGCCTCCCAGAAACTAATTTCAAAAGCTAAACATATATTCGAAGTTCCTTTCATTTATCTTAAGCAATTCATGCATGGAGGAAAGAAAGGACCGATACAAGATCACTTTCCACTTTTTTATATGTGCTTTGGTATAGGAGGTATGGCTAGGACAACAAGCCGTCCAATTCCGGAGCAAAGACTAGAATGGCGGCCACCATGGCAACCACCGTGGCGAGCCATTGAGACTAAACCGAACGCCACCGGAAGATGTGAATGGCGACGGCCATGGACCGAGCATTCCGTCCTTGAGGACAAGGACCTTTTTCAGGGTGGGAGTATTGATACGTGACTTGGTCACATCCACAACTATCACTTGATTCATGCACATTTGCAAGCCATGATCCATGATTTCCTTAGTTTATTCCATGTTTTCTCTGTTTTAGTTGCTGCATTTTAACATTCTCCTCATGTATTTAAGAAATTAGTGTGAGATTAATATTATGAAAAATAAAATTTGAAGAAACATTTATGTTTTTCTAATCATCTCTTTATCTTGAATTCTTGCAAGTTTGTAGGTTTTCTCCGTAAACCTATCACACCGCCTCCTCATCATTGTTTTTTTATTTTATTATTTTTATCAATGTTTAATTTTTTGAAATATTATATTTACTATCTAATGTATCTGCAACCAAAGGATAATGAAGAGTTTCATAAACGCCATGTGTCACAATACTTTGTTGATAATAATCCAATATTTCTCCCGGAAATATTCCGAAGAAGGTTTCGAATGGACAATATTTAATTAATGAAGTTTGTTTTATTTTTTATTGTAGTTAATTTAGTTATAAAAATTAAAATGTAAATATAAACTATAAAAAACTAAATTGGAAAAATAAGAAAACGGGGAAAACTAGGACGACATCGTGTAAAGCAGTGAAAAAGTTGGGATAAATCAGGGAAAATGGTAAAAGCTGATTTAGTGTTGATGTGTCACACGGGAAAAACGAGAAAAATAGAACGGTTGTCGGTGGCCTAACAAGTGATTTTGTTGCTCAAATAATCGTAAATGAGCTTACATAGTAGAAGAGTTAAGATCGATCAATGAAGTTCCTAAACACATTCCCGGTGGAATAATAAAAGGTTATCAAGCTCACGAAATGGTTGACCACGTTGTAAATGATGATGACGAAGGATAGACAGTTGTAATCATTCGTTCACTATACAATATTACAATGAATCTAAACTTGTTAACTGATGAAGCTTGACATATTAACGAGTCTAAACCATTAACGGGTAGGGTTCACTTTTAAGACCATCTCCAATGCAACCCTCAAAAACATCTCTAAACGCCCCTAATTAGGTGTCACGTCATTATTTCATTAATCTTTAAAAACATTTATTTTCTTATCAATCCTGCAAACTTTCTTATAAATTCATACGTATCAATGTAATTATCACTTTTACATAACTTATAAAAATAAAATACATTTCTCAGTACGAGGCCTTTTTCCCAACATAGTATTTATGTTTTTCAACATGTGAAAATGCATCAAAGCCTCTCCTAACCCTTCTAAGCTCGGTCTTTCAATCAAACTCTTCGGGTCTTTGCGATAGTGTGATTATTTAATGGAAATCATCGATATCCCACATACACGGTTTTTTTTTGTCACTGTTTACCAATATCTAACTTGTTTCCTCTTCACATATAGGACAAGATTGTTTACCAATCATACTATATCCCCAAAAATTATAGTATGCTTGGAAATCACTCATGGTGCATATCATTGCTCTCAACTTAAAGTTCTACCTTTTATAAGCACCAAAAATTTTTATGCTTGTACTCTATAGTGTTTTCATGTTATCAATCAAATGATATAAATAAATGGTACTGTTGTTGTCAGGTTCTTTTGGATCGTGAATTAACAACACTATGTATTTTTATTTCACGTATAACTATGATGAAAGGTTGTAGATGCATAATAGAACCAGTCAAATACTATGATGACTAATCATGTTTATGTAAGAATTGATATCGTCTGAGCTAAGACTAAATCATATATTTTTATTTCATTACCAAAATCCGGAAATCTGTAATCAATTTTCTCCATTAAGATGAATCCAACAGATGTCTTAACTTTCCATCATCTTTACGCTCATCAGAATGCCAACAAAATGGTTTTGATTCTTTTGGGTTAGCAAATAATGCTTCAGTCTCGGTATAATAGAAAAATACTATAATAATTTAGCCTGCGGTCTGTTTTCATTACATCATCATCTTATTAATCAGTTTTAGTTTTTCACTGTATCTCAATGCATCACATGTACTACATTTATGATTTTTTTCAAACTTATTTCTATACAGCATAAATCATTTTGACATGTATGTATTTTTTTTAACTTTCAATCCTATTAGAGCCATTAATTTTTCAATTCATTTTATTTGAGAAGCATGTCATGCAAAATCACAAATAAACTTGTAAAATCTTATCACTACATCCGTAATTAAAGTTTAAGTTAAATAATTTAAATATGGCACTAAGTTTAAAAAATTTCTCACTACCATCATATAAGAAATTTTCCGAATCGACGAATATCAGTTGTAGTTTTCTTGATCATTGTCACCGATATTAGTTTCCATATCATTAAACATGTTATTTAAATTGTCATTACCCTTAGTTTAATTGTTATCAATATCATCAATAATGTCCAGTTCATTGTTCTCGTCATTATTACTAACTAAATTGGTAGACATTGTGCCACGGTTAGCAAATGATTCCCTATGTTTTATATCCACATAAAATTAAGTCTAAATAAATTATACTTGATATATTTTATATCCACAAGTCCCTAAATATTTTGTATTCCAAGAAGGACACAAAATGGATTGGTTTCCTTTAATTTTAGCACACGCTCGTCTTCGACAATCTTAAGGAAACTTTGCACATGGATTGAATAGGTTGGGTGAATACATCTAGTTTTATAATCCAATGATCATGATCCATTTGAAATATATAAATAAACAAAACAACGATATAAATGCATGCATATATACATATGATGTGAATAAATATAAGTAAAGCAATTAAAGTTGGTGGATCCTAATCAACTTTTTGATTGTTCTATCTCGTATATATACATTTTAACAAGTTTAGTATTTAAAAAAATTGACAGTATTTCTCTTTAACTATGTAAATAATTCGAAATATCCCACCATATAATACGGATTGTGAGAATCACAGTAAAAAGTTAGGGTTGTTATAAAACGAAATAAGAAAATACAAAGTATTTAACTGATGGTTATTTAAAGAGTTCTTGAAGCCACAAAGCCTTCTCGCCTAGTGGTAGACGCATGAATTCCCAAATCGGATGTCGGAAATTCAAGTCTTTTCGCTCCTAGTAAAATTGCCCTAGGCTAAGCCTTGGGGTGTGGTCCCGACTTTTAGGAAACGTATAGATGAGGCCGATGAAGATACCATCTATTATGCGAAGCATAGTCGCACAAACCGCTATTCAAAAAGGTTCTAGCCAATGTTATTTAAAACGGTATTTTTAGTATTTGAAGCAGTTTACTCCAGACCACTTTAGATGATAGTTTTTAACCTTAAAAATAGTTTATTTGTACTAGTGATGACTTCTTTATTCACAATCATAGACCTAACTTTTATCTTAAACATGTACCATTCGGTTGTTTTAATTTTTAACTGTACTACACTAGTTTTCAAAAAAATTTTGTGAACATTGGGAACTTATGCCCCTCAGTATTTATATAGAATTACAAATGACCTTTGATTCAAAATTGAAATCATTCAGGCATTTGTAATGGTTCTTTATTTTTAACACTAGAATAGAAACACGTGTACTGCACGAGTTAAATAAAATATTAAATTATTAATTTATTAATATTTAAAAATTATAAAATATTTTTGAGATAAATTGTGCTTAAAACTACGTATATTAAACTATTTAAGGTAATAAAACAATAACAATATTTTTTTCAAATTTTTGTCTTTAAAAAAAATTTTTGCTTAAAAATTTGTTTTATAAACAATCTAATTGTTTTTAATAATTTTTTAAAACAATGTCATTTATAAAACTTTTTTCGTATTAAAAAACTTCATATTTCGTAATTTTTTGATTTTAAAAATTTAAGTTTTGTAACAAAAAAAAGCATGTTTTTAATTTATCAAAAAATCTATCCATAATTTGAAAAATATATAAATAATAATTAGCATTTAATGTATCATTAAATGGTTAACTTTCATTTTGCTCACAATAAGTGTTAAAATCCTAAGTGAAACCTATGTTAGTGTAAAAAAATATCTTGTGTATTGTAGATATTTTGTTTTATTACTATAGATATGTTGTTGATACAATATTGCTAGAAGCTAAATGTTGATTCTTGCTATTAACCAATGATTCGAAATTTTGGGTTTAAGCTTTTGTAATCTTTAATTCTAAAACAATTAATAAGTGTATTTAAGAATATTGAAAGGTTTGTGTATGAAAACTACTCATCATGTATAATTTATTGATAGTTTTAGTTGTATTTGTAATTCCAAGATAGTTGAGGGACTGTAGTTATAATTTTCATTGAAGTTTTCATTTGGTTGTTATAAGTAGTTAAGGACTACATACGTAATTGATTGAATACACAAACTTTGTTCGTTAATATTCTTGGTGCCTGTTTACATTTGGTATTAGAGCTTTAAGGAAGAAGAAGCTCGAAATCTTGATGAAAACTCTGGATCTTTGATTCCGAAGGACCTACCGAAGGACAACAATGGTAGAACCAAATGCGATCGTAGTACGGGATAACTACACAACGATTCCACTTCAATGCCCTATTCTTACAACCATTAACTACACCATCCGGGCAGTGAAATTGAAAGCATCTTCAATGTCCATGGTTTATGGGAAGTAATCGAACCCGCTGCAGGGGCAACGGTCGATGCCAAAAAGAACAATGCTGCAATTGCGTATCTGTTTCAGGCGATGCCTGAGGAAATGGTCCTCCAGGTAACCAACTTGGAGACAGCGAAGGAGATATGGAATTCGCTTAAAACCAGATTCATTGGGGCTGATCATGTGAAGAAAGCAAGGTTGCAGACATTGAAGGCTGAGTTTTTGAACCTCAAAATGAAGAAGGGTGAAACTATAGATGAATTCGCAGGAAGATTAAGTGTGATTTCTACAAGAGCATCGACACTTGGAGAACCATATACCGAATCGGTCCTTGTGAGAAAGTTCCTAGAAGCAGTACCCGAGAGATTCATTCAGATTGTTGCTTTGATAGAACAATTCGCGGATCTTGACAAATGTTGCTACAAGAAGCCATTGGTAGGTTGAAAACCTTCGAAGAGAGAACTGGTATGAAAGCCAAACCTGTTCCCTCTAAAGAAGACCAGTTGCTGATGACATATACAGAGTGGCAGTTCAAAAGGAAGGACTCAGACTTGAAACACAAGAAGTGGAATAAGAATAAAGATGGAAACATGAGTTCAACATCAAGTGACAAGTCCAAGTCAAGTCAAAAAGGAAGGGAGACCGATCGTGATCACTTGAAGTTGAACAAGATCAAGAAGGATAAATCAAAGATTAAATGTTTTAAGTGTGAAAAATATGGTCGCCATGCCTCTGAGTGTCAAACTTCAAACTCACAGGGCTCAGAAGCAAATCTAACGCATGCAGAAGTTGAGGAACCTGCCTTGTTGATGACCACCCACATTGAAGCTAAGAGGGAATTAGTGTTCTTAAATGAACATAAGGTAATACCCATACAACTAGAGTCAGATTTACTTAACTCTAATAATAGCTCCATATGGTACCTTGATAATGGGGCATTTAATCATATGTCTAGAGATTGTTCCATTTTCTTAAGTCTGGATAAGAAAGTAGGGGGAAGGTTAGATTTGGAGATAATTCATGTGTTAAGATAGAAGGAAGAGGGTCTGTGATCTTAGAAGGGAAGAATGGAGATCATAGGCTCTTGACTGATGTATATTATATACCTCACTTAAAAAATAATAACCTAAGCCTAGGGCAGGCAACTGAAGGAGGATGTGTAATGAAAATGAAAGATAAGTTTCTATGGATGTTTGAAAAGGATGGTTAGTTGCTATTGAAGGTTGAAAGATCTCCCAACAGACTATACAAGGCCAAACTGAGCGTTGGCTCACCAATGTGTTTTCAACATTAGATAATTAGTGAAATCTGGTTGTGGCATGGGAGGTTACATCATGTGAACTTTGATTCATTGAAAAATATGACAAATAAGCAGATGGTGAAGGGAGTACCAATGATAAACCACCCAACCAAGCTTTGTGAAGCATGCATGGCAGGTAAGCACTCTAGACATTCATTTCCTACAAGTACTACCTATAGATTTGAGAAATCATTGCATTTGGTGTCAATGGACTTGTGTGGCCCAATTACACCAGCAACACAAGCTGGCAACAGGTACTTCATGCTGTTGGTAGATGACCATAAAAGATATATGTGGGTATACATGCTAAAGAATTTAGATCAAGCACTTGAAACTATTAAGGCATTTAAGATGAAGGTTGAGAATGAACTTGGTCTTAAAATAAAAATCCTAAGGTCTGATAGAAAAGGGAAGTTCACCTCTTAAGACTTTAACCATTATTGTGAGTCAAATGGTATTAGTAGACAGTTGACAACACCCTATTCTCCTTAACAGAATGGAATGGTGCAAAGGAGAAATAGATCAATTCAGAATATGACTAGAAGCATCTTGAAGGCAATGGAAATGCCATAAGTGTTCTGGGCAGAAGGCGTAAGCATTTAGTCTATATTCTAAACACGGTGCAAATAAAAGCCTTGGATTGTACTCCTTATGAGTCCTTAAAAGGGAGAAAGCCTGACTTGCAGCATTTAAGAATTTTTGGATGTGTTAGGCATGTAAAAACAATGACTCATACATTGAAAAAATTAGATGATAGAAGTGTGCCTATGGTATACCTAGGAGTGGAAGTAGGAACTAAGGCACATAGAATGTATGATCTACATAAAAACAAAATAGTCATAAGCATAGATGTACACTTTAAAGAAGGTAGAAAATGAAATTGGGTTGAGGAATTGAACAGTTTCAAGGAAATGGATATTGGTTCTAGCATAGATTAGTTTCAATTACAAGATAACTCAATTCAGCAGGGTTAGTTTGGGCAAGAGAAATTTCAAGTTCACAGAGTCAAAACTCAAGTGTCCCAGTTCAAGAAACCGAAGTAGACCAAGTGCTTGGTTCCACAGAGTCTCATACTAGTCAATATGGGTTAAGAAGGTCATTAAGAGTTTCTGTACTACCGACCAGATTGACTGATTATGTGCTTGATAGTAGGGTCAGGCACGGTAGTCATAGACAAGAAGAAGAGGAAGTAGTGGAACTCTTGTTGTCATTGGATGAGGAGCCTAAATCAATTCTAGATGTAGTAAAAAGTAAACATTGGAAAACAACATTAGATGAAGAAATTAAGGAAATAGAAAGAAACAAGACTTGGTTTTTGACTGATCCCCTGCTAAGTGTAACCCAATTGGCCTGAAGTAGGTGTTCAAGTTGAAAAGGGATGCAGTTGGCAAAATGACAAAACACTAAGCCAGATTAGTAGCAAAAGGCTATGTGCAGCAGTTGGGGATTGACTTTAAAAAAGCTTTTGCACCGGTAGCCAGGATTGAGACAATCAGATTGATTCTAGCTTTATTGACAAAATTTAGTTGGAATGTGTACAACTTAGATGTCAAAGCAGCTTTCCTTCTTGGAGATCTAAAAGACAGTGTGTATGTGAAGCAACCTGAAGGGTATGAAAAGAAAGGCTGTGAGGCAAAAGTATATAAATTGTCAAAGGCTCTTTATGGCTTGAGACAAGCACCTAGAGCCTGGAATTTGAAGCTCAATGAAGTGCTAATGAATTTAGGCTTTAAAATGTGTCAACTGAGCAGGCTGTGTATGTGAGAAACATAACTGATTCAATGTTGATTCTGGGTGTATATTTGGATGATTTGCTAAGAACTGGAAGTAATCCACAAGAGATAGATAGGTTCAAACAGCAAATGCAAACCAAGTTTGAAATGACTAATTTGGGCTTACTGTGTTATTACCTTGGGATAGAGGTCAAACAGGATGGAGAAGGCATTCAGATTAAGCAGTTTGGGTATGCAAGAAAACTGATTAAGCTAGCTAGAATGGAAGAATGTAATGAAGTGAAGATTCTAAAAGAACCTGGTTTGAGGTTGCTGAAAGATGAAGGAGGAGAAGATGTAGATCCAACTGTGTATAGAAGATTGGTGGGATCTTTGAGATATTTGACCCAGACAAGGCCAGACATAACTTTTGATATGGGTTATGTTAGTAGATATATGCACAATTCGAAAGAAGCCTATTTAAAGGCAGTGAAGCATTTGATCAGATATGTTAAAGGAACTATACAGTATGGTATCAAGTATGAGAGAATTGAAGGAGGTGGATTGATAGGATATATTGATAGTAACCATTTAACAAATAGTGAAGATGGGAGAAGTACTTCAGGAAATGTCTTTTATTACAATGATTCTATTGTTTCCTGGCATTCTCAAAAGCAGCAAACAGTACATTTGTCGAGTTGTGAAGCAAAATTTATGGCTGCAACCTCTGCAGCCTGTCAAGCAGTTTGGTTAAGTGGTTTACTTGAAGAATTAACTGGGAAGAAGCAAAGTAAGATGAAGCTGTTAGTGGATAATAGGTCAGCTATTGCTTTGATGAAAAATCCTATTTTCAAGGGAGGTTAAAGCATATTCATACTTGCTTTCATTTTATAAGGGAGTGTATTGAACGAGATCAAATTCGGGTTGATTTTGTTTGTGGTGATCTGCAGAAAGCAAATGTGTTAACAAAGCCATTATCTCGAGTGAAGTTTGTTGATATGAGGTTTTTGAGTTGTGAATTTAGTTTGAAATTAGATCTTGGAATTAGAGGGGAGTATTGATAGTTTTAGTTGTATTTGTAATTCCAAGATAGTTGAGGGACTATAGTTGTAATTTTCATCGAAGTTTTCATTTGGTGTTATAAGTAGTTAACGACTACAGACGTAATTAATTGAATACGCAAATTTTGTTCGTTAATATTCTTGGTGCCTGTTTGCATAATTAACTGGCCTCTCACACATGTAATCATGCACACACATATATAACAAAATTAAATTGGTAGTTGCTTTTGCTAAAACACATGTTCGTATATTACGATTTAGTGCAACCAACAAAAGTCTAGTTGAGATTGTGACTATTATGTAACTAACTAGACGTTTGGACTCTGTTGCTTAGCATACACTTAGTTTAGTTATCCCTATCTAAATTGACCCATCAACAATTACATACCTAAAGCGCTTTAAGTATTCATTATAATGCAAACTTGGTTTGAAGGCAAAACAAAAAATCAATATAATTAAGGTCATGTGTCAACCTACGCACATCATAAGGCAACTTCCTTTATCCTGATTCTTAATAATTGTAATGTATTTGTTTTAAAATTTCATTATGTATTATGACTTTCAAACTCTAATAAACTATATTTATAACTTGCATCCTACTAAATACGTTGTCGCTTACTAACTTCACGTCAACACCATAACGATTAACCTATAAGCACCATACACACCCCAATCCAAACAACAACTACGATCCAAGAAAATTGTCGCACTCACCGCAACGCGTGGGCATGCGCTCTTAAAAACAAATGCGCCAAAACCTTTTAAATGTTCATCCAAAAATCGTAAATATAATGAACAATAACATATTTAAATTTTTTAAACACAGGTCAGATAGGTGATTTTTATTGAATGGGTCAAACATGTAAACCTTCAATAAAAAATTGATTAACTTTGGTCAAACGCTAGCCAAAGTCTTCTTAACGTTCTTTGTCATTTACTTTTGTCTTGCAGGTTCCTCATTAAACAAGCATAATATATTTGTTTTTGGTACCGTGTCAATCTCAGGCTTCACTTAGGTAATTTATGATATAGTAATGATTTCCTATTCATATTCATTTTTCTTAAATAGGATGGTACAATAGACAATCCTGATAATAAGTTACAACGCGTTTTTTAGTCTAGGTTGAAATATGCTGACTTGAGTACGAGAGACCCACGCACACTTTTTTACTCTTGTGTTGTTTTAAACTCTATATATACTTTACCTTCCATTGCTGCATTTACATATGACCCGCATCCCCAATTCGCGTTCCCCGTCGATGTAAGAGCAACCTAGCGTCCGAATTCGGGTAACCCTTTCACTTCATCTGTGTATTCATGTTTTGTGTTATGTTCTCCCCTTATATGTGCACTATTTTTTCCCCGAACCAGGTAACCACAACAATATTCTCGGCGTCGGCTTTGGTCTGTGGTTCATAGGTACTATTTTTTCTCGTTTCTTGAATCTATAGCCATATACGTTCGAGTTGCTTATATTGGTAGGCAGAGTAGGTAATTAGTCCGTTAATAGTTGCAATTGAGGTCCTCACTTCCGAAATTCTACACCCTGTTTTCTTGATTTGGTATCATTACTACCTGATTGGATCACCGATAGTTGAAATTCAGCTCTGTGCTTGACCAGTTTTCCATCCATTTAGGGTTCTGTACAGAAGGTTATCCATCCTGTTGTAGGATACCATAATTGAACCATACACACACTTAAAAACATAAATAATTTACTTAAAGCACACCATATGTCTTATTGTAAACTATAATAGCATACATGTTGTTGCTCACCATTTATTATTGAAGATTCATTGTGTTGCTTTTAATTTTTATATACCAGTAGCTACTCTCAACCATTTGAGAAGTACTAAAGCTGATGGCTTGTAATGGTAGGAGTATCTTTGTGCCTTATGAAAAAATGGTCTCCTATGTGTGGTCTATCTCTTGGTCTTTTATTAACTTCAGTTGAGCTAGACAAAAGCCAATTTGGTAATACCCTCTTCATCAAGACCTAAACAAACCCAATTTGAGCCATTCTTAATTTAAAGTCACCCATGATTTTGGTTTGATTGTTATAAAGAAATTAACATGTGTCATAAACAACATATCATGTCACTTATCTTCAAGACTATTTACCAATAATATTTTGGTTTAATAGTTATACACTATGCTGATGCTCAACTGTCCGTGAAATTTGGCCTGCTTGTTTCCTATTACTGTAGCCACTTCGCTTCAAGGTTCAGGTGTACAACAAGAAGGTTGACTCTTCATATTCATTGGTATTACATGCTTTGGAGTTTGTATCGTAACAAATGTTATTCACTCTTGATCCATGTGTAGCTATGTATGCTTATAAGTATTGAATTCATCCTAGAATGACTATTAAAGAATAATAAGATAATACTAGGTTTGAATTTGTTGAATCTGTAGGTATTTTCTCATATGCATCTAAGCATTAAGCTTATATTATTTCATATTTTGGGTTCGAAGTTAACCTTTAGTATAATATCAGATTTTGTATTGTGACTAAAGGAGTGAGTTTAAATGCCATTATCCATGCAGTTGCATGATACCATAATTGAACCGTATACGCTTAAAAACAGAGTTAAAGCCATATTCTTCATGGGTAAATCTCCACTTCAACTCTTGCCGTTTACCTGGATACTTTCCTCATTTAATTAGATCAGTCAACTATATGTGCTTACAAAATATATGATACAAACTTAATGTCAATGTTCATGGGTAAATTTTCACTTTAACTCTTTATGCGGATACAATCTTCATTTAATTAAATTTCCTATGTTCTTATCATCTTTAATTACAAATACAATTTACATGATTACCTATCTCCTTTCCATTTAATTAGATTTCCTATGTCCTTATCATGTATACTTATAAATACAATTTACATGACTACGTACCTGTTTTTTAAATAGTGCTTCTGACCCGTTTTACCCTACACGCATTAAGAATAACAGAAACCAACACATTCGTACCTAAATGGGCCGACCACATGCTTTGTTTTAATGGCCATCAACAAATTAACATGTGTTATAAACAACTTACCATGCCACTTATCTTCAAGACTACTTACCAATAATATTTTGGTTTTATAGTTATATACTATTCTGATGCTCAACTGCTCTTGAAATTTGGCTTGTTTGTTTCCTACTACTGTAGCTGCTTTGCTTCAAGGTTCAGGTGTACAACAAGAAGGTTGCCTATTTATATTCGTTGGTATTACACGCTTTGGAGTTCGTATCGTAACAAATGTTATTTAATGCTGATCCATGTGTAGATATGTATGCTTATAAGTATTGAATTCATCCTAGAATGACTGTTAAAGAATAATAAGATAATAATAGGTTTGAATTTGTTGAATGCGTAGGTACTTTTCCATATGCATGTAAGCATTAAACTTATATTAGTTTCATATTTTGGGTTGGAAGTTAAAACTGTAGTATAATTTCAGCTTTTATATTGTGACTAAAGTAGTGAGTTTAGATGTCATTATCCATGCTGTTGTATGATAGCATAATTAAACCATATACACTTAAAAACATAGTTAAACCCATATGCTCATGTTTTATATGGACTCTGTTGCTTAGCATACACTTAATTTAGTTATCCCTAATTGACCCACCAACAATTACATACCTAAAGCGCTTTAAGTATTCATTATAATGCAAACTTGGTTTGAAGGCAAAACAAAAAATCAATATAATTAAGGTCATGTGTCAACCTACGCACATCATAAGGCAACTTTATCCTGATTCTTAATAATTGTAATGTATTTGTTTCAAATTTTCATTATCTATTATGACTTTCAAACTCTAATAAACTATATTTATGACTTGCATCCTACTAAATACGTTGTTGCTTACTAACTTCAAGTCAGTACCATAACGATTAACCTATAAGCACCATACACACCCTAATCCAAACAACAACTACGATCCAAGAAAATTGCCGCACTCATCGCAACGCGCGGGCATGCGCCCTTAAAAACAAATGCGCCAAAACCTTTTTAAATGTTGATCCAAAAATCATAAATATAATGAACAATAACATATTTAAATTTTTTAAACACAGGTAAGATAGGTGATTTTTATTGAATGGGTCAAATGGGTAAACCTTCAATAAAAAGTTGATTAACTTTGGTCAAACGCTAGCCAAAGTCTTCTTAACATTCTTTGTCATTTACTTTTGTCTTGAAGGTTCCTCATTAAACGAGCATAACAGATTTGTTGTTGGTACCGTGTCAATCTCAGGCTTCACTTAGGTAATTTATGATCTCAGTAATGATTTCCTATTCACATTCACCTTTCTTAGATAGGGTGGTACAATAGACAATTCTGGTAATGAGTTAACAACGTGTTTTTAGTCTGGGTTGAAATACGCTGACTTGAGTATGACAGACCCACACACACTTTTTTACTCTTGTGTTGTTTTAAGCTCTATTTATACTTTACCATGAAGACGTGTTTTCTCTAGTAAAACTACAATAATCACTATTTTTCTTTGATCATTATACACTATTTTTTGAACGTATATGTAGCTAAATATGTATATTTGCTGATACTTGCTTAAAGCTACAAGGAAAATCATTGGCAGCTTTACATTTGAACATAAGCAAACAATATTAGTAACAATAGTCAATATCAAATTGGATGTTACATGCTTTGTGTCTGTGTGCTGATGTGCCACTGCTTCTAGGCTGTTAGGAATTGTTGCTAATTGAAGTAATTGAAAATTTAGTTTATTTTCCGTGTTCATATGATTGCACCATCCCTACTTTTCACCTTTGTTCCTGGTAGTTATCAATTGCTTCCTTGATTTATATGCTTGAAGGATGTTCTTGAGGGGATAACTCTGCTAGTGAGCCATCGTTTTAATATCGTATATGGACAACATGCTCCTCCATTTTGTGCTGAAATTAGGTGTGGCTTAGCGGTGGTGTCGGATTGTTTTGTTGTCAGAATAGCAATTAATTATATGTATTACAAGTTTGTAAGACCCCATTCCCGAAACTCTTACAGTTGGTCATTTATAGCATAAAACATCTAAAGTATAACATTTGCAGCGGAAATATATCATTTCATTAATAATTAAAATTGTGTCAAATCATCACATCGTTTGTTTACATTCCAAATATTATATCAATACAATAACATTCTCAAAAATATGGATGCCAGACTCGAATCATCCCCGGTAGCTTATGCATCCATGTCTGCACCTCCTCAGCATCAACAATTACCTGCCAACTATTATGCATACAAAAAGTCAGCGACGCTGAGTGAGTTATAGTTTATATAATAAAATACTTACTTTCGTACGTGATCATACATCATACATACATCTAGATAATATCATTATTATCTTTCGTCATCCTTCATAATCGTTCGTTTTCGTACATTCATTCATTAACATCTTTCACTTTCATTTAGATCCTGCCATATGTTTTGCCTCATCATTGTGCACGAAGCAACTACCGTCTTGGGGTCAAGCGACAAGGATCCCGTTTTCGTACGTCTTGATCAATCACAAAGATTTACCCCCCTATGTGCATCCTCACACAGTTGAGCTAACAACCTAATGGCTGTGAACCTCTATTCATTTGCTTGCAAGACTTTCATTCATTCATTAGGTTTCACTTTTCATCATCGTATCTTTCGCTTTCATTACGTAATACTTTACTTACATATACATAACATACCAAGTAAAGTCATATCATAAAATCTTTGTCATAATAAGAGAAAATAGTTTAAGGCATCATAATGCATCGTAAACCTCATAAAGCATCATAAGTTGGCACATTCGTATCACTTAGCCTATCGGGCACTAGCTTAACTATTCATCCTACTTCTCGTACAGTAGTCATATATCTTACGCTTAACACCCCAAAAATCATACAGTTAAGCATTTAACATCACAAAGGTATGCATAACAGCCCCAAAAACCGTTAAAAACTTGTAAAAGAGGGGCTAGTACTCACCTGGTCTCCATAAATAACTTCACTAAAGTATGCTCGCGGTACAGAGTCTGCATATAAGTTGACATACAACAGGTCATTTTCTATACAGTTTCGGCAACAGTTTCGCACGCAGTTTCGCTGCCAGTTTTGCATGGCAGTTTCGCTGTCAGTTTCGCATGGCAGTTTCGCCCAACTTTCGTTGGAATTCCATGGCTGCGAAAGTACTAGCGAAACTATAGATTCGCTGGAAGAATCCACAGTTTCGCTGGAAAAACTGTTAGTTTCGCCGGACGAACTCACAGTTTTGCTGGACGTGACGTTCCAGTCGGTTTTTAACCCAAAACTTCAACTTTTATATCCAAATCCTTTGTTTCTTATCCAGGAACTTATATCAAAGCTTTTTACATGATTTCATCCATAAAAGCGTGACTTATGTATGATTTTTGCCACTTTTCAAAACCCCAAAACCCTAGAATCTGGGTATGATCTAAAGAGACGTTTGGATGATGATTCTTACCTGGATTCTTGCTCTTTTCTTGTTTTTTGATGCCTAAAAACGCAAATCTTCAATCCTTTGCTCAAAAAAGCCTCAAATCTTCACTTTCTCTCTCTACTTTTTCTTTCTAGAAAGTGGGTTGTTTGAGTTGCAAAAGAGGGTGAATATGGCTGATTTGTGTATATATTCCGGGTGCTCACGGGACCTTAAACTCGTCTAACACATAACCCGTAAGGTTAATTTGGTCCATAATCCATTTTTTTTCTTATTTATTTTACTCAACCCTAACCAAACCTGTTATTATTAACTGGCTCGTTTTGACTTTTTCTAGGGCGTTACAAGTTCACCCCCTTATTTGGGTTTTGTCCTTGAAACTTGTTAGTCGCCGAATAATTGAGGATAATGCTGCCTTATCTCTTCCTTGGTTTCCCAAGTGGACTCTGACCCCTTCTTGTGCTTCCACTGTACTCGCATAAGTGGGACAACTTTATTCCTCAGCCTCTTCTCCTTTCTGTCAATGATAGCCACTGGTTGCTCCACATAATTGAGCCGTTCATCCACCTTGATATCCTCAAGTGGCACCACCATATCATCATCGGCTAGGAACTTCCTCAGATGAGATACATGGATTGTTGGATGAATTCCACTTAGCTCATCGGGTAACTCTAATCGATAGGCTACGTCCCCTACCCGAGCAATGATTCAGAAGGGTCCTATATACCTTGGGCTTAACTTTCCCCGCTTTCTGAAATGGATGATCCCTTTCCAAGGCGAAACTTTCAACATAACTCTGTCGCCCACCTTAAACTCGATCGGTCTCCGCCTCCTGTCAGCATACGATTTCTGTCTATCCTTTGCTGCTTTCATAAAGGCATTGATCTTTACCAACTTTTCGGTCATAGCCTCGATCACCTCAATACTCCCCAACTCCTTCTGCCCGATATCACCCAACACACGGGCGTCCTACACCTTCTACCGTATAACATTTAATAAGGAGGCATACCAATACTGGCATGATAACTGTTGTTATATAGTGTTCGTCCCAACTTCTTTTAATATCAATGATGCATGCCCGAAGCATATCTTCTAGCATCTGAATGGTTCTCTCCGACTGACCATCTATCTAAGGATGGTAAGCCGTACTGATATGCAACCTCGCCCCTATCGCATCACGAAATCTCTTCCAAAACTTGGATGTAAACCGAGTGTCACGGTCAGACACGACAGACACTGATACACCATGACGAGTTACAATCTCCTTGATAAACAGATCCCCCAACCTCTCAGAAGAATATGTCTCACGGATTGGCAGAAAATGACCACTTTTCGTGAGACGATCAACTATCACCCATATGGCATCGTATCCCCTTACCGTACGCGGCAACTTCGCAATGAAGTCCATGGTGATGTGCTCCCATTTCAACTCGGGGATGTTCAAAGATTGAATCTTCCCGTACGACTTCTGATGCTCAGCCTTCACTTGCAAACAAGTAAGGCACTTACTCACATACTCCGTTACCTCGCGCTTCATTCTCGGCCACCAATAATCCTTCTTCATATCCTGATACATATTCGTAGCACCGGGATGAATTAAGTATCGAGTCTTATGAGCCTCATCCATGATCTTCCAACGTAGATCCCCATAACGAGGAATCCATATCCGCCCCGATCGGGTCCTGACACCAAGAGTGTTCTCCCCCAACTCGGCGACTAGACCTTTCATCCTTTCGGAGTTAATCTGATCTTTTTTCAGCACTTCATCCTGAAATTCTTTGACCTGCTTCATCACATCTTAGGTCATAACCAACTAATAAGCCTTCACCCGAATCGGCTCGGGTCTCTCCTTTCGGCTAAGGCAACCGCCACCACGTTGGCCTTGCCCTGATGGCACTGGATAACACAATCATAATCCTTGATAAGCTCCAACCATCTACTTTGCCTTATGTTCAAATCCTTTTATTCGAAGAAGTACTTCAAGCTTTTATGATCAGTGTATATGGTGCACTTCGTCCCGTACAAGTAGTGCTTCCAAATCTTCAATGTAAAGACCACTGCCGCCAACTCCAAATCATAAGTAGGGTAGTTAGCCTCATGGATCTTCAACTATCAGGACGCATAGGCTATAACTTTCCCCCGTTGCATGAGCACGCAACCCAATCCCGAATAAGAAGCATCCAAATAGACGACCAAGTCTTCGCTCCCTTCGGCAAATGCAAGACAGGAGCTTGAGTCAATCTCGTCTTCAGCTCTTCGAAATCATTCTCCTGCTCTAGACGCCATACGAACTTTACATCCTTACGGGTCAACTTGGTCAATGGAGAAGCTATCTTAGAGAAGTCTTGGATGAATCTTCTGTAGTAGCCCGCCAAACCTAAGAAACTACAGATCTCAGATGACGTCTTTGGAGACTTCCATTGCATCACCGCCTCAACTTTTCCGGATCACCATGATCCTTCAGGATTAACTACATGACCCAAAACTAAACCTCACGTAACCAGAACGCGCATTTGGAGAACTTGGCGTACAACTTCTCCCTTCTAAGCGTCTCAGTACTCCCGAATATGACCGACATGTGTTGGGTTTGTGAAGGCTTTGGGCTTGGGCCCATGTTTAAGTCTTGTTCATTAAGTTGTTAACCCTAATTAGTCTCTATATATATCCATGTCATGCATTTGTAATCTTTGTACTGAGCAAATAAAGAAAACCCTAGTTGCAGCCCGTGGACGTAAGTCACACCGACCAAACCACGTTAAATTCTCGTGTTCTTATTGCTTTCGTGTGCGTACGAGTGTTTTGTATTTATTTCTGCTGCGTAAAGATACCTAACAACTGGTATCAGAGCATCAGGCTCTTGAAGATTTCGTACGAAACACGCCGCCGTGTACCTAGGGTTTCTGCCGCCGCATAGGTTTCTGCCGTCGCCGTCGCTCCGCCTAGGGTTTCTGCCGTCGCAGCCGTTGCCGCCTAGGGTTTCTGCCGTCGCCGCCGTCATCTAGGGTTTCAGCGCCGCCGCCTAGGGTTTTGGTTGGAAGTACCAGATCTGGTTTGTTTATCCTTTTGTTGACTGGTTATCAACTGTTCAGCGTGCCTGTTTCTTTTGGGTTTTTTTTTCTCTGTTTTGCTATTATGGCTGAAGACAGGAAGACTGTGATCGAAAAGTTTAATGGCACTGATTTTGGTTGGTAGAAAATGCAAATAGAAGCATTACTGTGTCAAAAGGATTTGGATATGGTACTGGAAAAGAAACCGGAGAGTATGGAGAAAGCTGAAGAAGCAGTTTGGAATTCAAAGGACAAGAAAGCTAGAGCAGTTATTATGTTATCTTTGACGAAGAGCGTTGCTTTTAACATCATGAAAGAAACCACTGCAAGTGGTATGATGTTGGCTCTATCAAATATGTATGAAAAGCTGTCTGCTGCTAACAAGGTGTTCTTGATGAGGGAACTATTCATGATGAGAATGAAAGAGGGAAGCTCAGTCACCTCTCACATTAATAATCTGATGTCTATTCTTACCAGATTAGAATCAGTGGGAATAAATTCGATAATGAGACTCGAGCTCTGGTGTTGCTATCTTCACTGCCTGACAGTTGGTCCGGGACTGTAACTGCTGTTACAAATTCTATGGGGGCTAACGAAATGACATTTGAAAAGATCTGAGACATTGTGATAGGTGAAGACACACATCTGAAAAGTGCAAATGTTGGATCATCTTCTGAGATGTTACATGTTGGCAGAGGAAGGGAAAATAGCCGAGGCAGTGGGAGTCGGGGAAAGAGTTCAACTCGGACTCGGAAAAATATGAGGTGCTGGAACTGCAACGAGGATGGACATGTTAAGAGTCAATGTCCAAAGAAAGGTCTAAACACTGCTGCTGAGGATGTCAATGATGGTGACGTGTTAATTCTTGAGGCTGAAAACAGTATGGATTCTTGGATCATGGATTCTGGTTCTTCGTTTCACGCCGTACACAGCGGTGAAATGATGGTGAATCTGAAACATGCGATTTTGGGAAGGTACGTTTCGTTGATGGCAGAATGCTTGATGTAATGGGCATGGGTGATATTGATTTGGTGACTCCATTAGGAACTACATGGAACCTGAAGAATGTCAAGGTGATTCCGAGTTTGAAGAAGAAATTAATTTCTGTTAGTAAACTGGATGAACAAGGACTGGAAGTCAAATTTGGTGGTGGTAAATGAAGGGTAATCAATGGAAACCGGGTGATTGCTCGTGGTGATAAGCATGGGTCATTGTACATGGTGGAGGTACCTACTGAGGAATGATCAACCCGGTTAAGCCAGTCAAAGTCGGGTTCGCTAAATCTGCTGCTAAGAGAGTTCATTTTGCAAACATGAAGTCTGGAGCAGAGATTGTAGCTGAATGGGGTCAGAAGTCTAAACCAGTCTAAGGATTTTGTGATAGTGGGAGCATGGGGCATGTTTCGGGTACAGTCAAGAAGAATCGTTGGGTTTTGAAGACTAAGACTGGAAAATTCTCTCCTGGTGATTGTTTGCTGAATTTGGAGAGTGTTAGTGGTTCTCAGTGTATCTCTGAATCTGGTGGATCGTGTAAACCAGTGAGACAGAGGATGGGTAGCTGGTGGAATTTGCCACGACTGAGTTGGAGCTCGGGAGAGCTTCAACTGGCCCTTCTGGTACTTGATGATGAGGGTTGCTGCAACTAGGAGATGTGATGGAGTCTTAGCTTGTTCTTTAGGAACTGGAGGCTTGGAAGACTTTTTTAAAGATTACTGAAGTTACTAGACGACTGGGTTGCTTTGTACTTGAATGGCGGGCTAGAATTTATCGCAAAGCCTTCAAGTGGGAGATTGTTGGGTTTGTGAAGGCTTTGGGCTTGGGCCATGTTTAAGTCTTGTTCATTAAGTTGTTAACCCTAATTAGTCTCTATATATATCCATGTCATGCATTTGTAATCTTGTACTGAGCAAATAAAGAAAACCCTAGTTGCAGCCCGTGGACGTAGGTCACACCGACCGAACCACGTTAAATTCTCGTGTTCTTATTGCTTTCGTGTGTGTACGAGTGTTTATTTCCGCTGCGTAAAGATACGTAACAGCATGTTCCTCCTCGCTCTTCGAATAAATCAGGATGTCATCAATAAACACGATCACCGATTTATCTAGCATAGGTCAACACACCCGATTCGTCGAATCCATAAAAGCAGCTAGCGCGTTGGTTAAACCAAAGGACATTACGAGGAATTCGTAAGCTGTCTTAGGAATATACTGCTCCTTCACCTTTAGTTGATGATAACCAGATCGAAGGTCTATCCTTGAGAACCAACTGACACTTGGAGCTGATCAAACAAGTCATCAATCCTCGGTAACGGATACCGATTCTTCACCGTCAACTTGTTTAGCTCTTGGTAGTCGATGCACATCCTCATACTACCGTCCTTCTTCTTTACAAATAAGACTGGAGCACCCCATGGAGAGATACTCTATCAAATAAACCCCTTATCTAGCAACTCTTGCAGCTGAGTCATCAGTTCTTTCATCTCAGAGGGAGCTAGACGATACGGCTCCTTAGTAACAGGTTGGGCATCAGGTATCAGATCAATCTATAATTCGATCTCACGGTCAAGTGGCACACCTGTTTGATCCTCCGGGAACACATCTAGGAAGTCACACACGACCGGTACGCTCGTCAACGTGGTACTGATGCATTCACATCCTCACGTAGGATATAGGCACCACATCCACGCTCATACACTTCTCTGCCACAACTATCGAAATTACTTTTGGGACCGTACTAACTCTATCGCCGTTAAAGCGTCACCGAACTCCCGTCAGGCGAGATCAATCGAATCATCTTCTTGCGACACATGATATTTTCCTCATAGGTCGCCAACCAATCCATCCCTAGGACTACATCAAATCCGCCTAAGAGCATCATAAACAGTCTAGCAGGAAACCTATGACCTTCCAATTCTATCACACCATCCTCTAAGCACTATAAGATTCAAACACCAATGCGATCATTCAAGGTAATAGCTCAGATTATGTCAAGTACTGTAAGTCCCTAATTACAGTGGCCAGTTGTGATTAGCCACTTATTTACTCTTTATTCCCCAAGCATTTCCTATCCTGACTACATCAGTATCTAAATCTACTAAGAGCACATAATTCACATAGCAAATGCACATAATTCATTTTTCCATTAACTTACATAAAACGTTTACATAAAACATTTACCTGCAAGTATGTAGCTACTAGTACTGGCATCCTTTTTTTTCTTTCTTGTCCCATTTTCAGTTTAAGTCTTGGTTTTAAAAATAATTTTATCAAATTCTTTTAAACTTTGGCTCTGATACCAACTTGTAAGGCCCCGTTCCCAAAACGCATATAGTTAGTCATTCATAGCATAACACATCTAAAATATAACATTTGAAGCGGAAATATATCATTTCATTAATAACTAAAATTGTGTCAAATCATAACATCGTTTGTTTACATTCCAAAAATTGTATCAATACAATAACATTCTCAAAAATATGGATGCGAGACTCGAATCATCCCCGTAGCTTATGCATCCATGCCTGCACCTCCTCAGCATCAACAATTACCTGCCCCAACTATTATGCATACAAAAAGTCAGCGACGCTGAGTGAGTTCTAGTTTTTATAATAAAATACTTTACTCTCGTTTAAAATATTTCATTTACTTTCGTACGTGATCATACATCATACATACATCTAGATAATATCATTATTATCTTTCGTCATCCTTCATAATCATTCGTTTTCGTACATTCATTCATTAACATCTTTCATTTTCATCTAGATCCTGCCATATGCTATGCCTCATCATTGTGCACGAAGCAACTACCGTCTTGGGGTCAAGCGACAAGGATCTCGTTTTCGTACGTCTTGATCAATCACAAAGATTGACCCCCCCTATGTGCATCCTCATGGGTTAACTAAACCGCACACAGTTGAGCTAACAACCCAATGGCTATGAATCTCCATCATTTGTTGCAAGACTTTCATTCATTCATTAGGTTCCACTTTTCATCATCGTTATCTTTCACTTTCATTATGTAATACTTTACTTACATATACATAACATACCAAGTAAAGTCATATCATAAAATCTTTGTCATCATAAGAAAAAATAGTTTAAGGCATCATATGCATCGTAAACCCTATAAAGCATCATAAGTAGGCACATTCGTATCACTTAGCCTATCGGGCACTAGCTTAACTATTCATCATACTTCTCGTATAGTAGTCATACATCTTACGGCTAAACACCCCAAAAATCATACAGGTAAGCATTTAACATCACAAAGGTATGCATAACAGCCCCAAAAACCGTTAAAAACTGTAAAAGAAGGGCTAAAACTCACCTGGTCTCCATAAATAACTTCACCTAAAGTATGCTCACGGTACAGAGTCTGCATATAAGTTGACATGCAAACAGATCATTTTCTACATAGTTTCGGCGGCAGTTTCGCACGCAGTTTCGCTGGCAGTTTCGCTCGCAGTTTCGCTGACAGTTTCGCATGGCAGTTTCGCTGCCAGTTTCTCCAATTTCGTTGGAACTCCATGGCTGCGAAAGTACCAGTGAAACTATAGTTTCGCAGTTTCGCTGGAAGAATCCACAGTTTCGCTGGACGAACTCACAGCTTTGCTGGACGCATAAAAATGACATTCCAGCCCGTTTTTAACCCAAAACTTCAACTTTTTACATCTAAATCCTTTGTTTTTCATCCAGGAACTTATATCTAAGCTTTTTTCATGATTTCATCTATAAAAACGTGACTTTTGTATGATTTTTGCAACTTTTCAAAACCCTAGAATCCGGGTATTATCTAAAGAGACGTTTGGATGATGATTCTTACCTGGATTCTTGCTCTTTTCTTGTTGTTTGATGCCTAAAAATATAGATCTTCAATCCTTTGCTCAAAAAAAGCCTCAAATCTTCACTTTCTTTCTCTACTTTTTCTCTCTAGAAAGTGGATTGTTTGAGTTGCAAATGAGGGTGAATATGGCTGATTCATGTATATATACTGGGTGTTCACGTGACCTTAAACTCGTCTAACACATAACCCGTAAGGTTAATTTGGTCCATAATCCATTTTTCTTTTTATTTATTTTACACAACCCATAACCAAGCCATTATTATTAATTGGCTCGTTTCGACTTTTTTTCCAGGGCGTTACAAAGTTTATTTGTGGAATGGAGATTCCTATTATATTGGTTAGTTTTATCATCACCTGTTTTTTTTAATTGTGCTTCCGACCCATTTACCATATACGAATTAAGAATAATAGCAACCAACGCATTTGTACCTAAATGGGCCGAAAACATGCTTCGTTTTAATTGTTGGACCCATTTCGCCGCTTAGTCGTGCCATAACAATTACTAAACCACTCTCTTGAGCATTAAATATTCTTAAGGTTATTTAGAAAAATACGAACACGCTTAATTGAATCCACATATGAAGAACTAAGCACAATGTGTTCACTTTATAGAGATATATGGATACATATATACAGATACATCTACCTATATGTATCCACACATACATACACTCACACATGACACACTACGCGTGACGTTAACACTTGCTAATCAAAACGTTCTATCGTTTCAGCGACACTCCTCCAAAAGTAACGACATTATTGAAGGAGGATAAAAAACAGGAGACCTCATTCCACATCCAAAATGTAACAGATGATGGGCACAAGGAAGCTACTACAGTGTTTGGGACGACGAATGGTGAGCAACCCATATGGACGAGATAATTGAGTTTTGCAAGACTAATGACAAAACATGAGCATCGTACCATATCATTACATTACCTGAATATACCATATTACTATGTCATGTTTCAAAATAATTTATATGTCCCAAAATAATTTATTCATTTCCCTTTAAATAAAGTAAACAATAAGCTTAAATTTCCTCAAAAGACATACCTTTTTGCTTATTGAAGAAGATTACCTATTATGTTTACTAAAAACAAGGTGATCGCCACTACTACGTACAACAGCATGATAATTCTTAACCCTACAACTACACCATGCTCATTTAAAAGTCTTAACGTACGTTCATTACTACAAGTAGCCTTCATTGATTTAACAAGACGTATGCGCCGCAATGCGCGCTGGCATCCACTAGTATGGATAATGTTATAAATGTAGCTTCTTGAGTAATATAAAATAGATAATTACCAAAGTTTAAAAGTACGGAATCGAGCCTCGAGGCGTTTTCCCTTCGCCTCATGAGGCGTAAGCCTCGAGGCGAACCGAGGCGTAAGCCCGAGGCGGTATTAAAAAATAATATAAAAATTATATATCTAATAAAAAATAAAATACAGATTAATATCATTATAGGATTCATCAAAAACATCAAAAAACACACATTAAAAGACATGAAATGTTTAAAAACTGACACAAAAAGTTTAAAACATCAAAAACAAAGAGAAAAAACCCCTAAGGCGCCTTGAGGCGCACATGAGGCGCACCTGAGGCGCACGCCTCAGGTGCATGAGGCGCAAGTACAAAAAAATCCACTGAGGCGGCGCCTCAGACTCGTTTTCTGGGCGCCTCGCCTCGAGGCGACGCCTCACCGTTTTTTAAAACCATGATAATTACAAATCACCAAGTGTAGAGCCAAAGATTACCACAATATATAGAACCTGTTTAGAAGAAAATACACCAAGGAACACCACGATTTGCAGAATCATTCAGTAGAAATCAAACCAGAAATTCGAAGACTTTTACTTGGATTATCTTAGAGTCGTGATTGTGAATCACTTTCAGATAAAATCAATTCGAGGCACACGAATCGTTTTATCGGATAAAACTAAGAAATTATCAAGAACGAGAGTGATATTTTGTGAAAGATCCTGTTGAAACTTGTTCTTTCTGTGCCCGAGAATCAACCGAGAGAAATTATATCTCTAAGCGACCGATCGAGTCTATCGACCGAGAGTATCTTGATGTTTTTTCTGTTCGATCGAAAATCTACAATTCAATCGACCGTGAGGATGCTGTTATCCTTTTGAACGAGAGTGCAAAATATATTATTCTCTCTTTCGACCGAGAGGTTATTGTCTGTTCTCTGTGTCATCGACGGAAGATTTTATCTCTGTTGTTTTTCCCCAAACAAAAAGAAGACTTCTAATAACCTCAGATGACAAACATGTTTACCCATTGGGTCAATATTGGGTTATCTAATCTTGGGCCCAATATTATAATCCAATATTATAGTTTAATAATGGCCCAATTACCCAATTAAACGTTTATAAATAATAGCTAAACAAGTTCATCTCCATCTCCTAACTCGTTAATAATTACTAACATATACTCGATCAAAAGTTAATACAATATTACAAAATCTATATTGATAATTAATAAAATTACCAACAGATAATATAGAGAAGGCGATAGAGATCACACGGAGAAATTTATTTTCATATATTTTGAATTGTGGAACATAACATTACAATATACTTTTTATTTTTTTCTATTTTGTTTTCTTTTTCAGTTCTTTTTCTTTTTCTTTTCTTTTGTTTATTAACCTCGGGAACATAGCGTAAGCGAATGATTGAATTTTAAAATTTGTCTTCCGATATTTGATAGTAGTCGACCATAGTAAGAAGGGAATTTAATAAGAAGCTAATAGTTTTTATGAAACACTGTGAAAACTTATTAAATAATACATATCAAACTTAGTCAAAATTCTTTAGGGCGACTATTTACCATGCGCTCGTACCGTGAGTTTTCAGTTACATTTTTTTATCATAAAATATATATTTTGTTATATATATAACATACATTTGAAACTTATGTTAACAGTGGCATATCATTATACGAATATGCATAAGGTACAACAAATTACTGCTTCTTTCTTTTGACGTTCACATTTTGTAATGTTCACACCACCTCTCTCCGGATGTTTATTCCCGTCCTCCCCTTCTCCTCCGGTCATCATCCGCTCCACCCCCCCCCCCCCCCCCCCCCCCTCCAGGACGGAACCAGTTTGGTTGTGGTGATGTCTTCGAGAGTTTTAACAGTTTGCTGTGATGTCTTGGTGGACTTAACGACAAGGAATGCCATCAGTACTCGAGTGTGAGTTATTGTTAGGGTTTTGATTTTGATTTAAGTTTTATATTTTATTTGACAAAGAATTGTATTCGAAATCTATTTGGGTTTTTCATTTCAGTTCAGTTTTGTTTTTGATTTTGTGATTTGGGACATTAAATGAAGCATAGAGAAGATATATATGTAATAGAAGTTTATCACATGTCCGATCTATAATTTATATATGCTCTTGTATTTGGCCATCAATTCTTCACGTGTTCGTTCTCATCATCGATTTTCCTTTAGACTTTGTTTGATTTCTTTCTACGTTTTTGTAAGCTTCTTGGTCTTTACCTATGTTCTTTATAAAAAAACATGATGTACCTGTTGTTTCAGTTCATGATCCTACGGTCATCGTAAACTAATAATTATCATCACACTAATGCCTGATGTTGATTATTTACAACCTTGCATGCTAAAAAATTTGTTTAGAATTAGGCCCGTAGAAACTTAGAACTTAGTTTAAGTTTGCTTATTATGCTTGAAGGGAATCATATGCACGTTAGTTACTTTTCGCTTGACATTTAGGCTTAACTGTTGATAGTTGGTTTTGCTTTAAGGCGATAGTTTATGCCTAATCGTTGGACAGTTGATTTCGCTTGATTATTTCTGCCCCTTATTTGGTTTCACTCTTATGATTCTAATGGCTTTCAGTTCTTGATCTTCAGTTTTCTGCTCTTCTTCGGCTTACTAATGTTTGCTACTTTTTATTTAAAGTTTATTAATTGGAATTGTCTTCAAACTTCAGGTTTTTATATTCCTGCTGTCTTTGATCAGCAAGAAATAAGTATATGAATTGTAACAAACACAGGTCAATGGAGCTTTCCACAGGTAAGCTGCTTTTGAATTTTATTTTTAGGACTTCCACAAAGTTGCAAAAAATATTTACTTATGTTATTGTTGCCAAAGTGGAATTTGTTTGATTTTTGACGTGGGTTTAATTTGTTTGTAGCTTATTTACTTGCGATCTTGGTATTTTATGACGTATTTAAACTTTTTGGGTTCCTTTTCTATAATTTTTGGTAGGTTTTGTTGGTTTTCTTGGAGCTTTTGTGCTGAACTTGATACAGCTAATGTATTTTGATTGCTTACACTTGATTGTATTAGTTACGTTATCATCTTATTGGGTATGTTAGTTTTGGTAATATTTACTATTTAGTGATCTTACTCTCCATTTCTTTAAAATTTAATGTGCAAAAACTTTGTTAGTTATCAAAATTTCATATGTGCATTATGTGCCATTCTTTCCAGTTTTGCAGGATATCATGGCTTCGTATACTTTATGTATTTTAATTGCATACACTTGATTAACTTGGTCAAGGGTGTTTTCCTCTTATTGGGAATGATAGTTTTGGTGGTGTTTATCATTTAGTAACCATTTTATATGTGCCATTAACTTGCTGCTGATCTATGTGCAAATTAATATCGAAACAGGACTAACATTAGTTGTTGAATGCATGCTGTTTTACATTTAGTAACCTTTAGCACTGCTCAACAACAAAAAAGAATTCTATGACTGAGGAGTCTTCATACAGAGCATCGGACAACAGCAGGCTCGGGTGAACTCAGGTCCACCATCACAGTCATAATGACATGTCAGTACAACAAATAAGTAAAGTTGCAGTGGGAATTTCAGATGAGCCCAGCTTGTCGTCATTAACCCGTATATAAACAAATCACCATGACTCAATCATAAAAGAAATAAACAGGGGTTAGGTACCCTAAAAGTAGCGGAAAAAACCGAGTCATAGAGAAAAACAAAAGGGGAAACAGTAGCCATTACTGTGAAACACCATAACCCCGGATACAAAGTAAACAATTAGACCAAAACAAAGAGGGAAATCACCGACGAAGATACACCATAGTCGCCGCCGGTCAACCCAAAGGCCAACAGCAAGGCGGCGACACACCCTTAAAATCCACGTGCGGGGTTGTACCATGAGACGTGTGAACAAATCAGAATCCAAGTTATTAGTTACTCTGAACAACCTTTAAATGAACTTTCAAAAATAACCTTAGAGTTTATAAGTTTTAAAATACTGTGAAAGCATAAGTTATATATCCAACCAAAACGTTCAAAAGTAAATGAGCGAACACGAACCCAAAACCATTGTTTAATAAATGTTTGAATGCATGCTTGACTCGTGTTGCTCATATATGCACCTACAGTTAACGACCTAAGAAAAGTATACTAAAGTGTCAACACAATGGTTGGTGAATTCAAGAGTTTATAAGTAAACAAAAGGAGTTGCGGTTGTAAAATATAAGTAAAGTGTACTGAAATAGATAGTTAGTCTAAATCATAAACAATAACAATAGTTTTTTCATGATCGAAGCTGATTGTGTTCGTTTGTTTGTCTTTTGCCACGACTTAGCGACGTCGTGACAATGTTAGTCGTTTAGGACAATGGTGCACACCGTATGATCTCCAATCTTACGGACAATGGTGCTTGCCCGACCCAGTGATCTTAAATATACCTATCTCACACGGGTGGGGCTTGCCAGACCCAGTATATCTTAAATATACCTAATCTCACATAAGGTTTAACCATGCACTACATGTCATGTGAAGTAACTTACTTCTTCACATCCTAAACTCTGTCAATCCTACTAAGTATAAGCCTTGAATCCGCATGCATGTATGATGTTCATCATCGCATTCCCAAACATGACTTATACTAGCAAAACAATTCAAACAACCATTAAGACATAAACCTACTCTTCTAACATTGATCCATCAAGTTATATAATCACATCAACAATTACTACACAGACACTTAAACAACCAATTTTTCTAAAGTAACATTCATATGATCTAACCATTACATTCTAACACATTAAATGATCCCAACAATCAATCTAGTATGACCCTAACATAACATGCATGCTCAAACAAGAATTTCACTATGCACATTAATAAAGTTTCCTATTCTAAAAAGTATTATCCTGTAACCCAAATTTCATCAAAACCAATCATTGATTTATCATTTATATGCTTAATCTAGTTAGTTGATAGCAATGATTGGAACACAATCACAGAATCACAAAATCCAAAGTTCTAAAAATTAAAGTTTCTACTTAACTAAGGTATAAACTAGACATTGAAATCATGATTTCTATGTATAATCCATGTAAATCATCAATAATACTATCAAATTAACATAATAACCTCATCTAGTATCATCAACTAGTATAAAAAGTTATATAAGATGCGGATCTAAAATTTTAAAGGGACGGGTGAGCTTAAAAATTGCCCCTTATAGCTTTCACAAAATTCAAATGAGTACAAATTGGACGAAACTGGCCCTTATGTTACCTTAAGATGTGGGTATTATGACCGTCCCTTATGTTAACTTTAGGGGCGGTTTTAGACCGACCCTACTACATTCAAATTAGTACAAATTGGATGAAACCATCCCTTATGTTACCTTAAAATGTTCAAATCACCCACTCTCTCATTCACTCACTCCTTATAAAATCATCTTCACTCATCATCATCATCTTCGTCCCACAAACCCTAATCCCCAATTCCACCATTTTCTTCAACAATGCCTTCAATCCTTGAAGACCCAATTCCCGCCCCAAACCCAGATCGATTCTGCATGTTCCTAATCCAATACCCCTAAATCTGGGAAATGTACAGAAAGTCGAAGCCTCTTTCTGGACCGCCGAAGAAGTCGATTTATCACAAGATCAACGCCAGTGGGACTCGTTGACCAACGGCGAACGCCACTTCATCACCCACGTTCTCGCCTTCTTCGCCGCCTCCGACGACATCGTGCTCGAAAACCTCGCCGGAAGGTTCATGAAAGAGGGGCAGATCGCTGAAGCTCATGCGTTTTACGGCTTCCAGATCGCGATTGAGAGCATTCACTCCGAGATGTACAGTTTGCTCCTCGAATAGTAAATCAAAGACTCAGATCAGAAGAATCGGCTGTTTCGAGCGATTGAAACGATCCGTGCGTCGAGAAGAAGGCACCTATTGATGTACATAGGGGATTCAAAAACGGCCCCTTATGACATCGCCCCATATGATCAAATAGTATAAGGGGCGTAGCCATATGAAGCGGACTAAAAACCGGCCCTTACGGTTATTTTACCCGTCTCATTTGCTTCTTTTTGTACTAGTGTCAGTTTCATGTTATCTTGCAAGATTGAACTAGTGTTTGCTCATAACTACTTTAATGAAAAACAATGTGTAAGGATCATCATAATACACTAAGATCGATCTCATGATAAGAATGCGAAATGTAATCATTATGGAGTATAAGATTGAATAGACAAATGAAGAACACAAGAGTAAATAAACTTTTCAATTATATTGTTCTCTGATTTTCAAATTTACAAGTAAGACTGAAATCAGGAAATGAACAAAAGCTATCTAATTACATTACAAAACTCATATTTATACTAAACTAAGAGTTCTTGCGCGACTTGATGCTGTCGTGTGAGAGCTAGTGTTTTCGCGCGGTAACTTTACTTCTCGCATGGCTTGATAATCTTCATCTTGCTTTGATTTCCTGAGCCTTTAAGTTCAACCCCTACACAATGAAAAAGTAGTTGAAAAACTCACCTTAAACGAGTTATTGATCGACAATTAAGCTTGCTATCACTTTGTAATGATTGAAACTAAGCAAAATCGAATGTGTGGGAGGGGGAGGGGGATTTAGGGTTTTATTTTTAGTATATACACACACTAATATTTTCTTTCTAATTCCCTTTAATTTTACAAATTATAAAACTTACTTTTTAATGTTTTTAAATCATTTTTATTTTATAATTTTAAATTTTATAAACCAACTAATAACATACAAGTCAAATAATAACCACCACTCATGAACATTATATAATTCACATAGTCACGTGCTAAAGCGTAATTCATAAAATAACACTTAACACCTTGATTCATTTAATCACATAATCATAATCAAAATTGTTAAACCAATATTAATTATTTTGTTAATGTGAACTTACGATATGTGTATGCAAAACTTAACATAAATAACTAGTTGGTAACAGAATATTACTGAATGTCACACACATGCCTGGCGATGAAAATGAAAATGAAAGCATAGATCCACATAAAAATATAACAAACCTTTGAATCCAAACAAAACCCAAAAAGCACAGATCAAGAACAGAACTTCAAAATTGATCATGAAAAACATATAGTAAATAAAAATCAACATGAAAGCATAAATCCACTTATACATAGCGTTAAAATACATGCCACCTCACAAAAATCATAAATCATAAATCCACTTATACATAAACAAAACAGAGCAGCAATATTGTGGTTTTCACCGAATCATAAGAAAGTTGTTGTCGGCAACACACGGCAAGTCCCGACGACAAAGACAGAACATTGTCCTCAATACGTACCCATGTCTCAAGCGAACATCAACCCACCATCATTAACCCAACAATCACCATAAGAAGGCTGTAACATTAGGACCAACGCGTGAGTCGCCGCAAGCAATGACTGTGACAATGATGGCGGTATCACCACCTAATCCCAAAGCTCATCTCAAGTGTTCCCTCCGTAACCGTCAGTCTCTCCTTAAAACAAATAAAGAGATAGTGTGCTGAGCCGCATATAAAAGAACACCAAAATGAAGAGACGGTGATAAATTGTTAGCATGGTATACTTGTACCTGACGTAGTGACCACCTGTACATTTAGTTGTATTATTAACATTGGGGTAATAATGGTTATAATTTAACCACGTATGAGTTTTTCAAAAGGAGTTTGAGAATTTGAATAAAACATTCAAACAAGTTTAAAAAGATAAATTTTTAATTGAGTAAGTTACCCTATTTTAACCACTTGTATCCCTACAGTTTTAAAGTTTCGATTTGCCCCTAATATATTATTTTTTGCTTCCATTTGAATCCAAATAATTAACTCTGTTAACACTTTGTGGAAAAGACTAAATTACTTTTAAGAATAAAAAATAAAAAAAAAAATTGTGGGACCACCCACATCATAATCTTCTCCTTTGACCCATACTACCTCCACACCTCACGCACACCACCACCTACTGTCGCGCATCAACATAAGCAACACCACCTCCACTGCCGCCGGCTACCTCAACCACACCACCTTCACTGTCGCCAGCCTCCACAACGCCCCACCACCTCCACTGTCGCCGGCCTCCATAGCCCCCACCACCTCCACTACACCAGGCCTCCACAACCCCCACCACCTCCATTGCGCTTCGGCCACCTCAACCCCTCACTATCTCCACTATCATCGGCCTTTACAACCCCCACCACCTCCACTGTCGCCGGCCACCCCAATCCCCACCACCTCCACTGTCACTAGCCACTTAACTCACCACATCTCCACTGTCGCCAACCTCCATAACCCCCACCACTCCTACTACCACCGGCCTCCACAACCCCCACCACCTCCACCTACCTCCCGGCCTCCACATTCCCCACAACCTCCACTGTCGTCGACCACTACAACTCACACCACCTCCACTGTCGCCGGCCTCCACAACCCCCACACCCTCCACTATCGCCGACCACCTCAACCCACACCACGTCCACTGTCACCGGCCTCCACAACCCCCACCACCTCCATGGCGCTAGTCCACAACCCCCATCACCTCCACTGCCGCTGGCCTCCATAACCCCCACCACCTCCATTGCCGCTAGCCACCTCAACCCATACCACGTCCACCGTCGTCGGCCTCCACAACTTCCACCACCTCCATTGCACCAGCCACAATAAACCCACACCACCTCACTGCCTCCTGCCACCACAACCCAGACCACCTCCACTGCCGCACATCACCACACCCCACACCACACCCCACACCTTCACACCTCACCCAAACCACCGCTCACACCACCACCACTACCGATCATAAACACAACCGACACCACCTCCACTTTCGTCCGCCATCACAACCCACACCACTTTCACTTCCGCGGTAGTGGTGAAGGTGGTGGCGGTGGTGGTTGTTAATCTAGAGAGAGGGGAGTGTTGGGGGAAGGAGAGTGTGTGTGTGTGAGGAGAGAGAGAGAGAGTTAAGTGGGTGGATGGAAGGTTTTTTAATTAAATTAATATTATATAGTGGATGTGAGTTAGGGTAGTTTTGTCATTTTATAAAAGTTAATAGAACAATTTAACAAAGTTAGTCATTTGGATTTAAATTAAGACAAAAACGAAACATTAGGGTGCAAATCGAGACTTTGAAACTACAAGGATACAAGTGGTTAAAATGGAAAAAACGTTTGAGATGCAAATGATAATTTACTCTTTTTACTTTGTGAAAGTTTTAAATAAAAATATTTATTTAAACTAAAAAATTGAGATTTTTATTAATTAACAGTAGTTTAATTTTATAATAGAACTCGTATTTAATAAATAGTTTATTAAATCAATTCGCGACAAACTTAGTTTTGAAAGGTTATTTAAAATTATGAGTCAGGAGAGATGAAGAGTTCATCCAATTGTCACGAATTAAAGCTCAATTAAGTTCGACCATATTTGGTAATTAAAATTCAATACCGATAGTCTATGACATAATTTTATTATAACACTTCATGGTCTTCCGAACATGCGCAGGCTTACTATCTAAGGCAGACCCATCTTTTTGATACACCAGCCAGTTTACATGTTGCTAGCTAAGGATGACTGTCATTTTTCTCTTTAGCTTGCATGATTACCCGCATAAAAGGACAAGTGGGCATAGATGGGGTTAAACATATCAGTGTAAACAAGGAGTTGTTTAGCGACCCCATAACTCGAGAGTTGTGAAGAGTCACAATTGATAATCGTTACCTACCTGCCAAATTATTATAAGTGATTCGTGATACATCGGTCACAAATCTTAAATGAAATGGGATCTCAAATTCTTAGCTCAAAATGTAGTCTTATGGGTCACTCATTAATTAAGGATTAAACATAAAAATACTAATAAACATATTGATTTTTAGATGTCTCAAAACAATGACTCTAACTTCCTTTGCTCTCAAGGCCATCCTTGAGAAAGACAAGCTTAACGGCTCTAACTTCATGGACTGACACTACAACTTGAGAATCGTTCTGGGTTGGGAAAGTTGGGTTGGCAAAGAAACTTTATGTTCTTGAAGGTTCAATCCCTGTGAACTTGAAGTTGCAACTTGTGCAGCACGTAAGGCTTGGGACAAGCATGTTGAAGACTCCCTTGAAGTAACTTGTCTTATGCACGCTACAATGACTCTTGATCTTTAGAAGAATGTAAAGGACGTTCCTGCTTTTAATATGATCGAGCAACTTAAGAACATGTTTCAAGTTCAAACTAGTCAAGAGCGTTATGATGTTATGAAAGAACTCATAGGTTGCAAAATGCAGGATGGCTCTTCAGTGAGCACTCACGTGCTCAAGATGAAGAGCTTCGATGATTAATTGACTAAGCTTGGTTTTCCCTAACCAATAAGTTGGCATGGAATAGTATTCTTAACTTTTTCCCAAAATCATATGACTAGTTCATCATGAACTATAACATGAATGGTTGGGAGAAAACAATTCCAAAGTTGCATTTGATGCTTTAAACTACAAAAATTAATATGCTAATGAAAACCAATCATATGTTAATGATCAAAGAATGTGGAATCAAGAAGCCTAAAGCCACGGGTTAGGGCAATAAAGGCAAGAAAGGTACTAATGGAAAGAATAACATCAGGCAAGAAAACTTCCAAAATCTCTAAAAAGGATCATCAATGCTTTTACTATAATGTGATGGGTCATTGAAAGAGAAATTGTCCCAAGTACCTTGCAAAGCTAAAGAAGAACAAAGCCTCAGAGGTGACTACTTAAGGTATCATTTATTTTGTCAAACTCTATACAGTTTCTTGAAGATAATGAGCATTTGATACAGGATTGGTTATCATATCTGTAATAATTTGTAGAGACTAAAGAGACGTAGGGAACTAAAGCAAAACGACTCGAAACTACAAGTTGGATATGATGAAAAGACATCAGTTCTAGCAGCTTTGTGAATTTCATCTTTTGTGTACAAGTGGTCCTTTGTGGTTGTTTTAAACAATTATATATATGCACCTAGTTTAACCAGGAACATCATTTCAGTTTTTTTATTGTTTGAATAAGGATTTAAATATGGTTTTAATGGTGGTTTTATTTCTGCTTATTTAAATGGTATTTTTTATTTTGAGGCTAAACCTCACCATGGTATATATGAAATAAATGTTTGAACAAACGACAAAATTCATAATATTCTAACCAAACGTATTAAATCAAGTATTAATGATACATATCTATGGCACGGTCATACAAGGAAGCAATGCATGAAGAAGCTCCAAACTTAGGGGAATTTAGAATCCACTAATCAAGATCTTTAGGTGATTGTAAATTATGCTTGGCTGAAAGTTGACTAAGGATCCATTCACCAAAGATGGTGAATGGGCAAACGAACTCTTAGGAATCATACATACTGATGTATGTGGTCTATTCAGGACTGTCTAGAAATAAAGAAAGATACTTTATTTCTTATATAGATGATTATAGTCGATATGTGTATGTTTACTTAATGAAACATATGTATGAATTGTTGGAAAAAGTTCAAAGAGTTTCAAAACGATGCGCAAATCAGCTTAGCAGGCAAAAAAAAAAGTCACTCCAATTTGGTCGAGGTGGCGAATATTTAAATCTAGAACTTGACAAACATCTAAGACATCTTTGATCTATTGTACAAACATGTATCATTCTTTTTGGAGTTATGCTCTTTAAACCACACAGAGAATTATTAATATAGCTCAAACAAAGAAGGTAGACAAAACACCATATGAGATAGGATATGGAACTAAACCAAGTTGTCTTACGTTAGAGTTTGAGGATGTGATGCATATGTCACCACCTAGTGTTTTGACAAGTTGGATCCCCGAGGTGGAAAAGAAACTTTTGTTGGTTATTCTTCCAGAGTAGTTATTATTTCTATAATTCAGTTGAAAATAAGATTTTCATCAACCAGAGAGGGCGCTTTTTAGAGGAAGAGTTTCTCTCATGTGAGAAGGGAAATAATAATGTGAATATGGAAGAAATTCGAGAACCATAAGAAACTTCAAGTAAAATTAAAACTTCTGAAAAAACAAAGAGTTGCTAGATCTAATTAGTAAGTGCTCACAAAAGTTAATTCGAAAGGAACCTTCAAGATATAGTCCTAATATTCTTTTTGTAGACTAATCAAATGATGAACCTATTAACTATAAACCTACAATTTCATATTCTTAATCTCATAAATGGCTTGAAGCCATGAACGCCAAGATGCAATCCATGCATGATAAGCAAGTACGTGATTTGGTTGAACTTCCACTTTAATGTCAATCTATAGGAAGTAAGTGGATTTTCAAAAAGAAAACCGACATGGATGGTAATATACATAACTTTTAAAGCAAGACTCGTAGAAAAAGGATTTACACAAACTCAAGGTATTGATTATGAGGAAAACTTTTCACCTAAAGCCATGCTTAAATTAATCAGGATATTGGTTGCCATAGTTGCGTATTATGATTATGAGATATGCAAATTGATGTCAAAACAACTTTTTAAAATGGGCATCTTGCTGAAGATGTCTATATGGTTCAGCGAGAGGGTTTTGTAGATCGAAAATAATCTAATAAAGTACGTAAATTGAAAAAAAAATTATCGATTAAAACAAGAATCGTGAAGCTGGAACCTTAGGTTTGATCAGAAAATCAAAGGGTTTTGTTTTGTGAAATTCAAAGATAAGCCATATGTTTACTAGAAGGTAAATGGGAGCTCGGTTACATTCCTAATACCATATATGGATGACATACCAATAATTGGAAACGATATCTCAATTCTTAGTGAAGTTAAGCAATGGTTGGGAAATGTTTTTAATGAAGGACCTTGATGAAGCCGTCTATATTCTAGGAATTAATTCTATAGAGATAGATCAAAACGAGTTTAGGCTTAAATCAAAGTACATGCATTAACAAAGTCGTCGCACATTACAAAATGTTTGATTCAAAGGGAATTGAATCTCCCTATGAACAAAAGGAACCATACTTGATATATCATAGAGTCCCAAAACGAATGATGTGATTAAACAAAAGGAAAGAGTTCTATATGCTTCTATGATCGGATCAATCATATATTTAATGTATGTACTAGACCTGATGTCTCGTATGCCTTGAGCATGACGAGCATATATGGGCAACAACCAGGTGTGAGATACTGGACCATAGTCAAGAAATTCTTAAATACTTAAGAATGACTAAGGACATCTTCTTGATATATGAAGGACTGGAAGAGGAGCTCATCGTAAGATGCTAGAATGACCGAGATGATTCTCATTCACAAACAGGTTATGTATTCATGGTAAACGGTGGAGCCATCACTTGGAAATGTTCCAAACAAAATGTGGTAGCTGATTCAGCCACTTAATCGGAATACATTGTCACATCCAAGTCTACAAAGGAAGTTGCAGGGATGAAAAAGTTCTTTTTTGATCTCGAGGTAGCGTCAAGTATAAGGAGACCAATCAAGATATTTTTAAATAACAAAAGTGCCATGCTCAAGCTAAAGAGCCAAGATTAATTACATCACAAGTCTAGGTACATAATGAGAAAGTTCCACCACATATGGTAAATTTTGAAACGAGAAAATGTCACGATTAGCAAGATTAACACAAATCGAAACCTAGCAAACCGTTCACTAAGCCCATGACTCAAGAAAAGCATGATTTGCATATTGATGGGATAAGGCTTAGATTTGATAGTCAGATGTTTTAGTATCAGGATGTTTTCAAACAAATAAAAAATTATTATATATCTATTTATTAAATGTTTAGATGTTTTATAAATTCTTAAAGAAGTGCATGACCAGATTGGAATCACGGAGTATTATGGTTAAAATAATTTTAGTTTTCTTAATTATATAATTACTTCAGTATTATTACTATAAGCACAGTTTTATCATAAATTCACAAACCTAGCTTACTTATTATGTCATTATTTATCATAAATTCACAAACCTAGCTTACTTATTAATGTCATTATCTTTCATATATTTATTATAATAATTATTATTTATCAAACAACAACAATTAATGATTAACACAACACTAATAATATTCATATATTAATTCATAATAAAATGACTACAAGAAATATAATATAAATACATAATAACTTATAAAACAGCTAATGAAACCTTCAGTTTGATGAGTTACTTCCTCAACAGTAGCAGCAAAACCGAGGCTACAAAAATACACCATTGTAGTCTTGTTGTTGCATGGAACGTGACATAGGTTACGCTGGTGATAAAGTTCATGTTGCATTGCCCCGTTACTTGGTTCTCTTGTTTGAGAGGGTGAACTATGAAGAGGCAAATTTCTCCGTCTAAGATAACATAAAAATTTATAAAAATTATAAGTTAGTATTATAATTAAAGAATTCATACATGTGTACTTAAATGATTTCAAACATCCTAAATTGTAAATTACTTTAAATTGTATTTTCTTCCACGAACATGGAATTCATACTATTCTTGCAATCCGCTCTTGAAATATCACAAAAACAACTATTAGACACTTGTTTTTCCAAATTTGTTATATATTGTCTTCCTTTTTTGTGGTTTGCCAATTGCTCCTTTATATCACCACAAAGTTCCACAATGAGTGTATCCAAATTTGTTGGCCACATTTTCATGAACAAATTTTACAGAAGATATATAGATAAAAAAAGGTTTAAAGATAGATAGAAGATTAACATGACGATAAAGATGAAGATGTAATTGTAGATGTAAAAATAGGGTTTGTGGTAATTATATATACTAAAGGTATAAATATGTAAATATAGGTTTGGTAGTAATATAGAAGATGAAAAGTTGGGGGGTGTTAAGTTGTAATTGTGGTTCGTAGGGTGCAAGTGTGATAAGATTGTAGTCTGTAAAGTGGTATAGGGTATTATTCACTTCGGTAAACCCTAGCCCGGATCTCATGGTCATAACTGAAAGAATTACTTGATGCGGTTGCGTTGTTTAAAGATCCTCATGATCCATCTTCCTGATTCATGGATCTTCAGCCCTCTTCTAACATCCAATGATGAGCAACCTAACATTCGTGGCATGAGTTTTTTCTTGAGTGGTGTAGTGTAAAAATTTATTTATCAAAATGATATAGTTGGTAAAATATTTATTAAAATAGTGTAGTTAAAAAAAAATTTGTTCTACTTATTTAAATGTTATTTTATACTTATAGGATAATATCTTTAAATTTTATAAATTGTTTATTATTTAAATTGAACTTTTTTTATAATTTTTTAGAAATTTTTTTAAGTTTTTTTCTAAACTATAAGAAATTAATCCAAATGTTAGATTATTGTATTAATATATTAATGTATTTTATTTCATTCAACATTTTAACCGGATATATAATATAATTATTTAAGTTTCGTTTGTTTTTTATCGTTTCTATTATAATCTTTTTCAAGAATTTTTTTCATTCATGTAACAATTTAGAAAACGTTCTTATAGATATTATACTTTGCACATAATCTAACACTTCTAAATTAATATTATAATCTAACATTTTAAAAAAGGTTCTTAGAGTTTTAGAAAAAACTCAAAAAAAAACTTCAGAAAGACCTAAAAATTAATTTAAATAAAAAATAGTTTTTAAAATTTAAAGATATTATCCTATAAGTATTAAATAACATTTAATAAGTAGTCAATAATAATAGGAGTTAGAAACAAAAAAAAATCAAAACTATACTATTTTAACAAATATTTTACTAACTGCACCATTTTAGTAAATAAAATTACTAACTATATCTTTTTGAGAAAAAACTCTTCGTGGCATATAGGATTTCTTGAGGGAATTTAATGAGGTAAGAGACTTAATTCCTAGTTTTGTCTGATGGGAGCCACATACTTTTATGATTTTAATTATAACTTATTCAAGGCTTGTGGAATACGCTACGGGAGGTAGGAAGTAAAGTTGTATTCTGGATGATGGTAAAAGGATGAGAAAGTTGGATCGCTTTTTAGTTTGTAATAATTTTATGTGTCATTGGCAAACTGCCTCCCCCCTCTCTATTTTACTCGGAACTTTATCAGTTCATCATTGCCCTATCCAATTGTTGACCAACACCTATTTTTTATTTTTGGCTTGTATCATTTAAAGTTTCAACTTATGAATGAGTATAGAATGTTTATCACCCTATAGCGACGACAATGTTGTCGCTAAATCTCACCCAGAATTTGTCAAGACAGGATTCTTTGTTTTAGTGTGCTAAACACAAATGCTCAAATTGTTGAAACATGAGATGCATGCTTTACCTCTTGACCCTCACATTTGTTGGCGCAGAATCCTTTTATGTGTAATCAACCCAACTTATAGATTTGAAATGGTGAATACCAAAAAACAAAGCACATCATGTAAATAGTAAATTATATATATATATATATATATATATATATATATATATATATATATATATATATATATACACACACAATTAGACTTAAATGAATACAATATTATATTTTAAAAATACTTAAAACTTATATAAACTATAACTTGGTGTTACATGAGAAAGAAATATAAATCATAAAGGGAATTTTATTGAATAGTAAACAAATTATTATTAATTTTGTTTTAATTTTTTTTAATTTGCAACCGTTTTGTTTCTGATTAATACATTTTAAATGTAACTATATTTTCTACTTAGTCAACCTATTTATTCTTTCTACTAGATTAAAACTTATGGTTTACACAAGTTAAATAAAAGATACATGTTGTGTAACAGAAGTTTCTATAGATTTATATGTTGGATATGATTTGCGTGAAATAAGAAATAATAAATATTTAAGAGTTTTAATAATAAATATTTAAAACTTAAATAATATTTAAAGATAAAATACAATTTAAATATTATATATAATCTCTGAAGTTTTCTTATATTTTTTATGAATTTAAAACAAGTTTTATATTTCTTTTTATGGGTTTACTTCAAGTGTGGCTTTGGTGGAGTGGAGTGGTTTGTTTTGTTTTCCTACATAAGGCTGACACCGGTTCAAACCCAGCAAGCTGTATTTTCTTTTTCTTTTTTTCCTTTAGGTATTTTGGCCTTTTCTTACTAAATTTTCTTATGTTTTTTTCATTTAAATAATTTTTTTTCTAAAATTCATTTCATTTAGATTACTTTTTTTAAGATTAGGCTGCACATGTGTAATGAAGTTCACATACGCGCTACAACGTGACATTGACCACATTAATGTTCGCGTAGGGATTCGCCGCAACACATAGGTCTTTTACTCTTTCGTGAAATTACCTTTTTAAATTTATTACGTCACGACATGAAATGCAATTGTTTATAATGTTTTTCTTTTATATACTTAAGCGCACTAATATTCATATCGCAACACGCGTAACGACGTTCACAAACGTAATGTTACGGGCGGTCAAGCCAAAATGCGCGGGCAACATTGCTCATTCTTATAATGTAGCAAGTTTTAATAAGTTTAGATATATTAGAGCTATCCAAAACAAAAAAAATAAATTATTAGAATAACATTATTTATTTTTTAAATATTAAATTATTATAATTATCATTACTCTATTTTTAATGGAGAAGAGGAATGAATAGTAGATTTTTTGGTATTTTTAAATTATCATAATAATTTATTATCTTTAATTGACCCGTGATTTCCCTTTTGATTTCTCTTGATTACACATATAGAAAGAAGAAAAACCAACTGCTCAGAAGCACTCTTTATGCCCACCCCAAAGTTATCCCTTTCATTTTTCATAATATTAATAGGACAAATGGAAAGGATAGTTTAGTTTTTCTTTTTTAATATTAATCGCATTAGTTTTAAATGCTTTTATATTTAATCCTACTTTTTGATTTTTTGAAGTGATAATAAAAGTGAAAATGATGTCACTAGAATAGACCACAAAAATAAAGGTGAACTATGCATAGTCATTTTAAGTCCACACATATTAGAGATAGTTGTTATAAAATTGATAAAACCTAAAATGGATGAAATACTAGAGGATTTAAATCGTTGAATCAACGGCTCCTCTAAAATGGTTGGTAATATCACTTAAGGGCGGATAAACCTTACTTTATTATTAATAGAGGAGAGAAATGAATAGTAGATTTTTGAGTATTTTCAAATTTAAATAATATTTTTTGTTTTTTTTTGTTGACTCCTAATTTCTATTTTGCATTCATTTGATTACACGTATGGAAAGAGGGAAAACTAACTGCTCGGAACCTCCTCTTTGTACCCACCCCACAGTTATCCCTTTCACTTTTGATAATATTAATAGACAAACTAAATGGATGGTTTCGTTTTGGTGTTTTTGAATATTAGTTGCGTTAGTATTAAATGTTTTCACATTTAACCTTATATATAAGTTTTTATATTTTTGCTACTAAAGCAAGGGATTTTAGAGTTTGGTCTTCATATATTTATAGTGAAGTTTTATCTTCCCAAGTTTTGTCCTAAAGTTTAGTATTTCATCTTTTTCTTCTTTAATTTGTTTATTTTTTTACTTTAACGACTAAAGTTTATGATCTTAAAGTTTGACCACCAAATTGGTTTTTTTGACTTTGATCGTTATATTTTAGGATCTTATAGTTTGACCACTAAACTATTCATAGTGAGTTTTATTTTTTTTAACTTGTCCACTAAAGTTTAGTATTTTTTAAGTTTTACCACCAATCTTCGATTTTATGGTTTCCGACGAGTCCTTAGTAAATGACCAAAGTAACATGGTGTTGTGTTTGGGAATAACGATTGGGCTCCTAGCATGTAGTTTTAGAGTTTGATCGTTAAAGTTTACTATTTTAGAGTTTCGTCACAAGAATTCGTTTTCATGGTTTCTAACAAGTCGGCTTGATAACAACCAAAGTAACGCAGCGTTGTGTGTTGGGAAATGACTGGAGCCCACCACGTAGCAAGGAGGGACAAAAACTAGTTATTTAATAAAAGAGACAAGAAACAAAAATTTAGACGTTATCATGATCGGCAGGTGTTACAACAAAAATACCTACTTATTATAATAAGATTAATGCAACTGGATGGTCCTTCTAAGTTGTGGTTGATATATTCTACAAGTGCTAAAATAGATCAAGTTATGATTGTGTGATCGAGTGAAATACACGCTGCATTATTCATTTTTGTTGTCATTGTATGCATTCTAAAAGCAAGTAATTGCAATCTTGTCTCGGTGCAGGACTAAAGTGTTGAGATGTGATTGAACAAAAATTGATTATAATAAAATGGTATAAGAATAATTCTTAATGACACTGGAAAAAGAAAAGAAAGTGATCAAATATACTCAACTAAAGTTAGTGTTCTTATTGATACAAAGCGGATAATGAGTGAAAGTTAATAGATATGTAATTTAATTATATATAAAAAATTGTATTGTACATTTGCAATATAAAATATAGATTATATAATTACTTCAAACAGAAGAATTAGAAGACTGGCTTAATTCTTTCTTAGAAATTTAAACTTTTAAGACTCATAAAACACATATTTTATGCTTATAATATAGAAGAGAAAAGTTAAATATGAAATATATAATTCAATATTTACTATTGTGGTACACTGGTACTAAGAGCATCTTGAAGGCAGATCCGTGGAAACTGTGTGCGCACATGCCATAGTTCATTTCAACGAAGAGGAAGATCATGTTTGGTGGGCTCTAGGTCAGATTTTCTTTTTTCATTTTTTAGTTTTATGACCTGTATCATGTGAGGGTTTATGACTGGTATCATGTTCATTGATGGTTTGTGCATCGATTTTTTTTTAAAAATATGTGAAATTTAAAGTAATTGTTAACATGAAGGGTTTATCTTAAAAGAATTGGAAAATAAAGGTACCCGTCATTGTGGCCAGCAGGTTCTGCAGCGGTTTCAGGTTTCTGAGTACCCGCCATTGGGGCCGGCGGGTTCTGACAAGGTAGTACAACCCGCCATTATGGAGGGCGGGTTTTGGGTAAAGCCTCAACCACACAAATCACCAACTTTACCATCTGTCACATTTAATCACCTTTCATTTTCAACCGCACAAATCACCAACTCCATTTTATTTTTTTATAAACACCGCCTTCAACTCACATTAACACACATTTTTTACATATCTTCATTATACAAAATAATTCTTACAAAATGAGTTGGCGAATTACACCGGGTCCTATTAACAATGAGTTATTATTCTTGGGTGGTGAGCATAGAGCAGCTCACTATTTTCAAAATCCATCGAGTGATGCTGGTATATTTAGAGCTAGAAGAGGTGATAAGAATTTTTGGAAACACATTGCTGAAAAGCCTATCCCGCATAATGTCATGCGCCACATAAGGTTGGCGGGTTTCGGAGGTATTATCGACTGTGGATATCGTACACTTGACTGTGGTCTCATTACTGGTTTGGTGGAGAGATGGCGGCCGAAGACACACACTTTTCACTTACCTATTGGAGAATGCACGGTTACCCTTCAAGATGTCCAGGTATTATGGGGTTTACAGGTTGATGGTGATGTTATTTCTGGCACTTATGAGTTGATGAACAAAACTGAGATTTTAATGAGGTTTGAACATTTTACTGGTTATTCTCTTAATTCACGCACTGTGGAAGGTAACAAAATTAATCTGGCTGCTATTCTAAATGAAATAAGGAAAGACTTTCCTCACGATACCAACGAAGAGCAATGTGTACAGCGTGCTAGATTAATTATATTTTTCTTAATTGGGGCAACTTTATTCCCGAATACGTCTTCCAACATGTTACATGTTAATTTTTTAACCCACATTGAAAATTTAAGTACTTGTGGGCAACTAAGCTGGGGTAGTGCAGTTTTGGCATGGTTGTATAGACAACTTTGCAGAGCAACAAAAATAACAGTAACTGATATTGGGGGTCCGTTATTCTTGCTACAACTATGGGCGTGGGAAAGATTACCTACCATGGCTCCAATTAATAACCGCGTTAATGATTTTACAAAACCCTACGGTGCAAGGTATGTTAAAATAACGTACAAATTCTTGGTACCTGTATTACTTGTATGTTTAATAATAAAAAATTATTGATTAAGCGTTGGTTTAGTAGCATACACAAACCAACTACATGGAGGACCAGTGGGAAGATCACTTTTGTACTTAGGGTTGGTGGTGTAGTATTTTGCTCTATAAGTTGTAGCTTTACTTCAACCACAAAAGATTTCCTATTACGTGTAACATTCTATAGTTGCACCGCATACTTGAGTTCAGCTTTTGATCTAAAGTACATACCAACACGAATTTCTTTTGAATCCTCATTCCATATATCCATATGGTCTTCATCATCAAAATCAGCAGCCTCATAACCTCGTAGTTGTTGCGGATCTTCGTAATAGTTCACATCCCGTAGGATACTACTGCATTAGCCACAAAATTGTTGTGGTCTACAATTCCGTACACGTCTTCATCGTCAGTTGATTCATCACTCGATGGAACCTATTCAGTATCTTACGATATATCATCATCCGAGTTATCAACCCCTCCATTGTCATCGTCATTCACATCAACATTTGATTGCTGAGTTGTAAAATATTCCGGGTTGAAGTTGCATGACTGACCAGCTTGATGATCATTTGAAGTTACATTGCCCTGATAGGTTATAATTGTTTGTTCAGGTGCCTCTGATACAGAAAATTCGCGTAGTGGATCCATACAATTGGATTGTTGGACGGATGGTATTCGCTGAAAAATAACATGAATATTTCCAAGGAAATTTTCAATGTTATCTGCCAAATGATACAATATCTCAAGACTTGCATCGTTAAAAATTTCAGAAGTTTGAGAAAACACACCATACGTGTAAAATAATTTGAATTTCAAATTATAATGCTCTCTTTCAACTTGAAGATGACCGTAATGAAACAACAAATGATACGTATGGCATTCTTTGGTGAAGAACAATAGTGGTACTTCGGGTTGAAGCATTGCACATAATATTTCCATTCATAAAAGAAACATAACCACCCCAATACAATTGTAGAAAATAAAGTCGAGACATACTAAAAGCTATGTTTTATAATAAACTCAATTGAGAAATATATTTTTTGTAAATGAGAAGGAAGATTTGGATGAAAAAACTAAAAGGATTAGAAACCTAATATATAAAAGTGATTTGCGGCAGGTGGTATTCAAGTTGGTGGTTTGTGCGGTTGAAAATGAAAAAGGAACGCTTTACTCGGAACCCGCCCTCCACAATGGCGGGTTGTACTACCCTTGTCAGAACCCGCCGGCCACAATGGTGGGTACTCAGAATCCGCCGGCCTTAATGGTGGGTACTCGAAACACGAAGCAACCCTCCTGAAACCACTGGAGAACCCGCCGGCCACAATGGCGGGTACCCTTATTTCCCAATTCTTTCAAGATAAACCCTCCATGTCAACAATTACTTTAAATTTCACCTATTTTTAAAAAAAAATCTTTGTACACCACATCTATCTTGAAATTCAAATCATTTTAGATATATAGTAATTTGGTAGGATATAAAAATGTGTAATGTTTAAATTTGAAAACATAAACTTATATAAAAGTTTGCTACACCAAACTATTTGTTTATAATAATAAGTTATCTAAAAAACAGTTTGATTTATCATAATAGGAATTTGATGATGTGAAAATGTAAGGATATTTGTGAAGTGTATACTAGTTAGATTTAATGTGTGTACTAGTTAGATTTTTTTTTGAAACATGGGTTAGATGCACTATGATAGAAGGGATGAATGATAAATATTAAGTATTAGAGAGTAAATTACTATTTACATCACTGACGTTTTTCTATTTTAATCACTTGTATTCTTGCATTTTTAAATTCTTGATTTGCCCCTTAACGTTTCATATTAGTATCCATTTGAATCCAAATGACTAACACCATTAGTTTTCTCTTAAATTTTTTATGAAAAATACTAAACTGGCCCTAAGAATAAAAAGAATAAAAAAATAAAAAATATGGGACCCAGACACATTATCTTCTTCACTATTATATTTTGGTTTTTTGGCTTTTAAAAGCATTCAATTTGGTTTTTTTGGTTTTTTATTTCGTTTTTCAATTTGGACTTCAAGTTTTTAAACAAAAAATTGTCCAAAGTAATGAATTTGAGCTACAAACTTTGGGTTTCATTTTGTTGATCTTTTAAAATAATCTATATATTTTTATGAATTACTTGACATTAAAATTAATTACATTTCATAAAATACAATACCAAAAATCAATAAAACAATTTTATCTACCAAATGCAAACAAAAAATATTAAAGATTACTTCTTGAACCAAAATGTTCAATATTTCTAGATAGTATAAGTTAAATAAGTAACTAATAGGTTAATCATGTATATAAGTGTATAAATACACCTCTAAATTACAAGTTCGGTTGTATGGTTTCGGTTTGAGTTTTTCGGGTTTTGTTACAAGCATAACCGAAACCAAACAGAAAAAGTCAGTTTTTAAAAACTATTAAACTAAACACTTAGTTTTTATTGGTTTCGATTTTCTCGGTTCGATCACGTTAGTTTTTTCAGTTACGGTTCAGTTATTTTCGGTTTCTAACACACCCTAGATGTGAGTAGCGCTATAAACGAACTAAACATTCAGCGAACAATTCATGAATCGTTCGGCCAGAAGTTCGTTTATGTTCATTTGCTTTATAAATGAACGAACACGAACAAAACAATTTTAGTTTAGTTAAACGAACGAACATAAACAGAGGTTGTGTTCGTTCATTTATGTTCGTGAACGTTCGATAATGTGTTCGTTACGTTCTTTTGTGTTCGTTTATTTAAAAGTTGTGTTTAAGATAATTATGTTAACTACTAGGTTATATTTGGTGGATATTACATAATGTTTGTGATTTTAATTATAAAATCAATATATGATGGTTTGTATTGGTTTGTTTTGGGAAATTTCATTTTTGTTGATTAATGTTAATGAATATTTATGTGCGTTTGCTTGCTTTCGTTTATGTTCGTGAACAGTTCATGAACAGATCATTTTTTTAATGAACGAACACGAATAAGAGATCTCGTCCGTTAAGCGTTTGTGAACAATTCATGAACAAGTTATTTTCTTAATGAACGAACACGATAAGGCACCATTCATGTTCGTTCGGTTTATCTAGATCCCTAGATGTGGGTGTTTGCAATGCGAATGCTCTTTATGGGATACGTTAAAGTTAGAAAACTATTTGAGAAAGTAATAAAATATATTTTTCACATTTTTTGGGATCTATTTAAAATCAGAATTTACTTTAATTTAATTTACATTTTCAACATTCTTATTAGCGGCTTGCGAGTGGAGTTTTGCAAGTTTGCAACTACAGGTGTGGCAATTGAATTTCCACTTGACTTCTGTGACAAATAGAGTTTGTGACTGGATTGCAACCGTTTTATATTTTATTATTTTTTAAAGAGTAAATTACACGGATCGTCTACGAGGTTTGCTTAAATTTTACCTTTCGTCTCTGTGATTGAAAAATTACAGGTTTAGTCCTAAGGTTTGAAAAAATATAATACGTTTCGTCCCTCCTCTCCTCTTCTTCTTCTTCTTCTTCGTCTTCTCCTCCTCCTCCTCCCCAACTGTAACCTTTTGGCGTTTTCGTTAATTAATAGTTAACTTGTTATGTTCTTGTAAGGACCATTTATGTCATTTAAGAAACTATATGGGTTGTTTATGAATGTTTCTTTTATTGTGCATTAATTCATTAATTTAAGAGTTAATAATTTGTTTTTAATATAATAAACATAATAATAATAGAAATAATAAGTTATAAAAAAATTAATTAATAAGTTATAAAATAATTAAAAACTTAAAAGTTTAATTAAGTTGAGGGGCCTTTGTGATAAATTTGAAAGTTGTAAGCATAAATTAATAAAAGTTAAAACTGCAGGGACCAAACGTGTAACTTTTAATAAAACAACCCAAACCCCCCCCCCTCACCGTCGACCTCACTCCGGCCACCCTCGGCCGACCTCGGGCGAAGTCCAAACGTGAGTGAAACGCGTAAAATCGAACCCAATCGCTTCTAACCGTTTCGAGGGCGTGATTCGAACTCATTGAAGGACTTTAATTGGGTTTTAACGGCGGTTAAGAGGGTATTCTAACTCGAGTAACCGCCGATCATCAAACACCCAACGTTCGGGAACTAAAATCCAATAAATATCCAATTAATTGAACCTAAACCATCGTATAACTAAACCTAAGCTGCTATCAATCTCAATTTCACCTGAAACTCACACGAACATCACATTCGATCATCCCCTTCATCGCGACCTGCAACATTAGTGTTCTTCAACCCTCGGTCATTATTAAGTGAAATTGATAAAGGGCTTTCAATCATCGAGACCAATCGAAGCTTTCTGTGCAACGAATTTGGTTATCATCATCATTTGCACATCGATTGATTATAGCTTCGGTCGCGGCCTGTTCTTCGTTTTCCTTATCATCAATTCGACTTCAACCGGGTAATTTAACCCACCTACATACTCGATTTTTCATGGGGAACAAAGGCCCCATGATCATTAGCATTAACAGTAACGAATTGATCTTCAATTTGGTTCAAATCGTTCTAGGGTTCATATGGTTTGGGGGTTCCTTTGAAGTTGTGATTTAAGAATTAAAACTTACTTTCTGTCAGGCATAATAAGCGTCCTAGCCTAATGGTAAACCACTCCTATGTTATTCTTGAGGTCCCGGGTTCGAACCCGGGCACCCTCAAACATTTTTTTAAGGCTTTTCAGCCTTTAAATAAATTATGGAAATTTTTTAATAATTATAAAAATTATTTTTGTAAACTTTAATTATTTTTAAAGTCACATAATTAATTTCTGTAAATTTCTTCATTTAAATACTTTATTATTTTATTTTGAATAAAACTTTTTTTTTACAAATGTCATACTTAGATTATTTTTATAAAATAGACTTTAAATAATAGTTTAAATTAATAAATTATTATTGGCCAATACGTTAATTATTGTTTAATCATGTTTATTTCAAATAATTATAAAAATTTATTTGCATCTTATATTTAAACTTTACAAGTTATTATAAAGAATTTAATTTCTTTTCTCCATATTAAATTACCTAAATGGTATATTTCTTTCATTGGATTAAAATATATATATGATTTCAATAGATAACCTTATTTATTTATAAAACCCCAAATTCCTATTGAAACCCTAGTTCGCGTTTAATCGTTAATATTACCTTTAAACTTAACCTTGAAATATATACGTTAGGTAACTTGAAAAAGGAATCGTTGGAGCACCGTTTATTTCTTGTTATCATCCTATATATATATATATATATATATATATATATATATATATATATATCATGTGAGTTTTTCCATGCCCTCTTTTACTTTATTTCACACCTTTTGGGGTGAAACATGTTAACTTTATAAACTTGCACTTGTAAACATCTTGATACTTGTAAACGCACATGCAATTCATCTTTACTTTTTGTCATGGTTATTTGTAATATTGTGAGTCTTATATGATGGACATCATATGTTGACAATCATAACTATTGCTAGTCTGGCGACGTTATAGATCTATGGGCCTGACAAGCCTATTTGGTGCTAAAGCCGAGGTTATTGCCAGCTCCTGATGACGTATGCTTGTTCATCATGGAATCAAGTACACTTAGCTAATCGTTAAACTTGTAAATGATATTCTTGGTCAAGGTTTGATTGTAGCTATATGTTATCTATAAACTTCCTTTATTCGTAACCATTGACATGAATTGCTACTTGTAAACTTTTATATATAATATGTATGCTTAACCCATGGAAACTCACCAACTTTAAAGTTGACCCCTTTATTTTTAACATGTTTCAGGAAATGCACAAGGTTGATGATTATCTTTTGAAGCATGCTTACACCTAGGATTTGGACCTAGGAAAAATAAATAAAATATCTTGAAACTTGAAAGTTGAACTTTGTTTTTTTTTTTTTTGTTGAGACATTTGGTTGTAATATTTATTTCAACTTATGAATTTTTATATTTATAATTTATGGTAGTGTTATGTGGCTGTGAACAATCTTAACCTCACATCTCGATGTTTCCGCCGTTAAGGTTGGGGTGTGACACCAACCACCGCCCCACATTTCTTCTTTTTCTTCTTCTTCTTCCTTATTTTTTTTTCAGACCACCATACACCCTCATCTCCATCACCACCAGCACTCCTTGCCACCACCACCACACACCCTCATCTCCATCACCACCATACACACCCCATCTCCACCACCACTCCTCGCCACTACCACCACAACACCATCTTCACCACCCCACCACCAATCCACACCACCATTCATTGCTGCCACCACCACACACCCCTATATCCACCACTACACCACACACCTCATCTCCACCATTACTCCACCACCACCACCCTGGCGTTTGCTCACTTTTTCCTTCGACGTCAGGGATAATGTTTTTGGTGACAAGAGATAGAAGGTGGAGTGAGTGTTATAGTATTTTGGTAATATAAAGGTTAGGTATTTTGGTTTTACAAGGTGGTGCTGTTGCAGGTTCACTAGAAAATGTAATGTGGGATTGTGTGGTGGCAAGAAGTAAAATCATCATTTCTTAAATTTTAATGTCAAAAGCTAACGGTAGTTGACCTAGGGACGAAATGTGTTACATTTTTTCAAAACTTAGAACCAGACCTATAATTTTTAACCCCAGAGACGAAAGATGAAATTTTAATAAACCTCAAGGACGATCCATGTAATTTACTCTTTTTTAAAGTTTACTTTTTTCCATTTACTTCTAATAATAATTAAATAGGTGGGGTTATTGTAAAAAGGAAGGCAAAACTAAAAAGATGAGAAGAATTATTATCCACTAGATCTTAGATCCAAGTGCTAAGAAAATCTGGTGGCATAATGGTAAATAGTTGAAACTTTAAATGATAGGCGAAAGGAATTATAGTCTTAACCATATTACAAGTACTATCTTTTTTTAAATGCTCGTAACTTTTACATACAATATTTTTTTGGTTACACCATAAAAACAAGCATTTTAAAATCTTTAAAATGCCTATAATTTTGATACCTAAAAAACGAATTTTTTTTCATATTATTTCAGCTCATTGTGTAATATCAAGTCATTGTGTAATATTCATTAGATCATTGTGGCTAATGTTGACCATTTTGTTATGCATTATTTTTTTAGAAATGAGATTTTCAAATAATATAATGCTAAAAATGTAAATTTTTTACGTTTTTCAGTTCATTGTACGCGTAATCCTGATCAAGTCATTGTGTATCCTCATCAAACAGCTCAATGTGTATATTGCTAATCATCAAGTCAAGTGCTAGTAATTATGTTACCATTGTGTCTAATGTTAACCATGTGTTTTTTTAAGAATGGTGATTTTTAAATAACTCAATGCTAAAAATGTATTTTTTTATTTTTTTGCAGTTCATTGTGTAATACTGATCGGTTCATTATGTAATTCTCATCAAGCAGTTCATTGTGTCTATTGCTAATATCGAGTCTTGTGTTAGTCATTGTGTTATCCATTGTGTCTAATGTTGACTATTGTGATATTCATTGTGTTTTTTAAGATGATGATTTTCAAATAATAAAATGCTAAAAATATATTTTTTATGTTTTTCGGTTATTATGTAATCATGATCATTTCATTGTGTAATCCTCGTCAAAGCCGCTCATTGTGTCTATTGCTAATCATTGAGTCTAGTGTTTCATTGTATTATCCATTATGTCTAATGTTAACCATTGTATTATGTATTGTGTATTTTAAAATGATGATTTTCGAATAAACATAATAATAAGAAATGTAAAATTTTTATGTTTCAAGTTCATTATGTATTGCTCATCAGATAATTGTGTAATCCTGATCAATTCAGAATATTACATAGTGACCTAATGAAATTACACAATGATTTAAAAAAAACTTTGTTTTTTTATATCAACACTATACGTGTTTTAAAAATTAAAAAATGCTTGTTTTCTGGTATAATTTTTATAAAAAAAATTTCATATGTAAAGTCATGAATGTTTATAAAATATAGAACTTGAGAATGGGGAACATACCAATTTTGCGTCCAAACCTAATATTGATCAAAATGACACGTGTCAGCATTTTAATTATTTTATATTTTTTAGTTTTAAAAGATTTTGTATTTGAACATTTCCCTAATTAAACATCTAATCATCCAAAATGTAAAACCTCAAATATAAAAGTTCTCTAAACATAATATCAACATGTTCACAAAATAAGGTTTGCTTAACTCAATGGTGAGAGGATCGGCATACAAGTTGTAACATCGTTTCATTCCATGAATTCCAAACCGAAGGGTAAGCAAACCGAACGTCATACAATCCGCTAGTAAGATTGGTTGGACTTGATTTTATAAACGGATACATAATAACTAGTTTAAAACTTTCTAACAATGTGGAAATTTTAAATAATAAAATTGTTTAATTTAATTATATTTTATTCAAGTATGTTAAAAATAGGAGAGGGTTAGACTAGAAATGAAGAAAACCCTAAAAACATTTCAAACACTCATAACCGGCCCACACAAACTTTGATGATCAAACGTCTGGATAAAATTGATAGGCATGATTGCACTTTCAGGTTAAAGTTATTCGGTAGTTCAATCCAAATACAACAATCAAATAAAACTAAGTTTATATCCAAGGACAAGTATGTATGTATGTATGTGTGAATGGTGAACCAGAAGAAACAAAAGAAATGACCAAATAGAAATCTATTTGTTTGCAAGGGATGGGGCAGAAAACTACCATTTAGTAGTTTTATTTTTAGTTCAATTTATGCAAATTGTGTCATTTTCATCCCAAATTTCACATGTGAGGTTCTCACCCCGCCAAGGGAGCTCTTATTTCTAATCCCGCCAAGGGGGCGTTGGACCCCAATGCTTATGGATTTCGCCCCTAAGAACCTATGAAGTTTTAATATCAAATATCACAATAAACTCAAAAAATATATACTCCATATCTCTTGACTTGTTTAATGAATTTTATAATCACAGTGGTCAATGTTCAATTCAATAATACTTAAATACTAAGAAAATTGGACATAAATAGGTTCAATAAATAAACAATATTCAATCACTTTTTTCTAATTCAAGATAGATAAATAATCATTTTGTTATATCAAGATAAAAAAAGTTTGTCCCTCGTACTCCAACCAGAGGCGTCGCCTAGAGAGTCCTGGACCCCTGTAAATGTGCATAGCTGAGCAATTTTTTATGCATAGCCGAGAACTTTTTTAATATTAAAAGGAGAAACTTAAAGAAATTGAAAAATCGTAAGGAAATGCAAAAATCTGATGCGGTAATCTGAAGAAAAACTTGAGAAGGATGAAAAAATCTTGCAAAAAAATAAACTTTGGAAAATTAACTATAAAAAACTGATGCGACCATCCGAATAAACTAAGGAAAAAAAAACGACACGACTCTCCTCCACTATAATATCAAGCAACCCTATGATGTTTCTTTAACTTCTCCTCCACTATAAATATCAAGCAACCCCTCTAATTAACATCCACAACACAATATCCTTATTAACATACACATATCGCAACAAATGGGTTCCATCTCAAAACACACAAACCACATGCTATATGCATCCCCTATCCTGCCCAAGGCCACATCACCCCATGATGAAACTAGCTAAACTCCTACACTTCAAAGGCTTTCACATCTCCTTTGTCAATAACCACTACAACCATAAGCGATTACTCCGGTCCCGCGGTCCCTCCTCCCTCGACGGCCTGCCCGGCTTCCGGTTCTACTCCATCCCCGACGGGTTGCCGCCCTCGGATGCCGACTCCACGCAGTCGATACCTGACCTATGTGCGTCCGTTCATAAGCATTGTTTGGAACCGTTTTGTGAGCTGATTACGACGCTTAACGGGCCGAGGAGCCCGACGTGCCGCGGGTGAGCTGTATTGTGTCCGATGGTGCATGAGTTTTACTCTTGAAGCTGCTGAGAAGTTTGGGTTGCCGGAGGTTTTGTTCTGGACTCCAAGTGCTTGTGGGCTTTTGGCTTATACTAACTATCGTGACCTGTTCAAAGGGGGTATACTCCTCTAAAGGTGAGTTTATTTCTTTCTTACAATATTATATGGGTACATTGTTATTCATTTTTCTTTCATTTAAGATATGAAGATCAAGAGGTTATTGTTTTCTTTTGACTAAAGTTACCTTAAAAAGGTTTTTAAGTGTTGTTTAATAAATTAAGATATCATTATCTGTTATTAAAAAAAAAAAAAGTTTTGGATGGATATTTTTTACAATTCCGTACCTCTTAATTTTAATTTTTTATTTCTATCTGCTATTAAATAATTATATTAACTACTAATAATTTATTTAATTTTTTTAGATTAAAAATAGTTTTTAATAAATTAGAAAATAGATCTCTTTATAAATTTATTTCTAAAGAAAAAATATGTTGTTTTAAGAAATAATTTTTTAAATATCAAAATAATTAAAATTGGAGCTATATAAGAAAATTTTTAAAAATGTTATTTTTTTGAAATGTTTTTTTTTTTTGAGAAAACCTTAAAAACTTTAACAACAAAGTTTAAAAAATAATATTATTATTTTATTATTTATAGTCCTTGCTTATACAAATTCATTCATATATTATCTTAAATTATTGTTTTAAAATTAGAGAAAAACTTAAATAAAAATCTTTTAAAACTAAAAAGTGTAAAAATGATTAAGATGCTGACACGTGTTCTTTTGATCAAAATTAAAAATTAGGTTGGGTGCAAAATTGGTAATATTCCCCCTTTTCAAGTTCCACATTCTTTTTAAACATTCATAACTTTTACATACGATATTATTTTTTTAAAAAATACACCAAATAAATGAGTATTTTTTAATCTTTAAAAACTGTATGGTGTTGATATAAAAAAACAAAGTTTTCTTAATTAATTGTGTAATTTCGTTAGATTATTGTGTAATCTTCGAATTGATAAAAACTACACAATTATCTGATGATTAATACACAATGAACTTGAAACATAAAAAGTTTACATTTATTATTATTGCGTTATTCGAAAATCGTCATTTTAAAAAACACAATGCATAATACAATGGTCAACATTAGACATAATGGGTAACACATAGACTTGATAATTAACAATAGACACAAATAACCTGATAAGAATTACACAGTGAACTGAAAAAAATATAAAAAAAAGTTACATTTTCAACAAAGTATTATTTGAAAATCACCATTTTAAAAAACACAATGATTAATATTAGACAAAATGGTAACACAATAACTAGCACTAAATTCGATGATTAGTAAATAGATATAATGCGCCCTGATAAGAATTATACAATGAACTAAAAACGTAAAAAAAGTTACAATTTTAGCATTGTGTTATTTGAAATCATCATTTATAAAAAACATAGTGCATAACAAATGGTCAATATTAGCCACAGTGATCTGATTAATATTATATAATGACTTGATATTACACAATGAGCTGACGAGCATTACAAAATTAGTTGACGAATATTACACAATGACCTGAAATTTCTTGAAAAAAACTTCATTTTTTATGCATCAAATAGGCGTTTTAAAGATAAAAAAAAGTTGTTTTATGGTGTAATTTAAAAAAAAATAATATTGTATGTAAAAGTTAAGAGCGTTTAAAAAAGATGAACTTGAAGATGTGATTAAGACTAAAATATTCTTGGCGTACCATTTAATTTTCATTATTTATCATTATGCCATCGGATTTCCTTAGCCTTTGGATTTAAAATCTAATAATAATAATCCTTCTCATCCTTTTCAGCTTTTCCTCTCTTTTTACAATAACCTCACCGTTACAATTAATACATTTTCGTACTAACTATATTATATTTTACTTTGTCAACCCGTTCAATATATGACGTACCAACCTGTTTATCAATAAACAACCTTTACCACTTATACAAATTCCTCTCACTGTGATGTAATGACATAAAGGTTTTTTTTTTTAATTTTAAATAATTACCGTATAACCTCTCTATTTTTAGTTAAATAATATGTATTTATCACTTATTCTTTTTTTAAACTTGATCACAAACATTTGTTATTTAATGATTGGCTCAAAGTTGTTTGTCACATCAACTTTAAATAAACTTACCATACGAGAATTTCTTTTCAGTCAACTCCTATCACATGTTTTGAAATAAATTTTAATCAATCATAAATGCAAGTCATCAAAATTATTTAGCGCTTCCCTTTTCATAAATTTGTTTTTAGTCACTCCTAAGGTAATTGTTGTATTTCAACAAAACTTATTGAAAAAGGATATGTTTAAAAAAAAGTTATATCTTCAATAAATTAGTTAGACAAATTTATTACACTTGTGATTTATTTATCTCTTATTTCCCTCTTAATGCAAATTTACTTTCTTCATGTAATAAGTTATACTTTTTTTTTCTTGAACGGCTTATACTATTTCTTAGAGCATTCACAGCCGGTTTGGTATATTTATTTGAGTGTAATCTTTAATTATATGGAAATGGTTGTAAGTGGTTGTGAGTGCAGGAGAGAGAAATGTTATTGTTTAATCTGTAAATTTAAAGAATTACTGTTCAACCCTTATAATTTTTTTATATTTTTAAAAGTTGTTGTGAGTGTAGGAGGGAAAAAAATAATGATAATAGTATAAAAAAATATTATTTAATTTAAAAGATGAAAAAAGAGTATTGTTTTAGTGTAATATATATGGATAAAGATAAAACCGGCTATGAATGCTCTTAAGGTGAGCAATTTTTAAATCTGCTTTGAAAATCCGCATATTGTCTATTTTGTTGGGACTTGTACCAATTAATAGAAATAAATATTAGTAGCTGCTAGGCTAAGATGACAAAGTCATCTGCAATAACTCAATTACTTATACTAATTAACTAAATGTTCAGATACGAGTTACCTAACAAACGGGTATTTAGAAACAAGCATAGATTGGATTCCCGGATGAATAACATCCGATTAAGGGATTTTCCAAGCTTTCATTCGAACCACAGACATAAACGACATCATGCTCAACTACTTCATACCCGAGTGCGACACCATACCTAGAGGATCAGCTATCGTGCTTAACACATTCGATGCCCTGGAACAAGATAGCGTTAACCCTTTATACGCATTGAACCCCCGAATTTTCACAGTGGGACCCCTACACCTAATGCAACAACATCTACAGATGAACAGGTTAAACAGATTGGGTCCAGTCTTTGGAAAGATGTACGTTGCATCGACTGGCTTGATACAAAAGACCCTGGTCGTTGTTTTCGTTAACTTTGGAAGTATTACAGTCATGACAAAAGAACACTAATTGAGTTCGGATGGGGACTCGCTAATAGCAAAAGAATTTCTTATGGTAATCCGACCAGACATCGTTGGCGACGATGAGGCGATGATGCCACCGGAGTTTTATGTTGAGACTAACGGGAGAGGCATGATCATTAGTTGGTGTCCTCAAGAACAGGTAGCCTCGTATAATATTATGTAAGAATATACAATCATAACATACAAAATATGGTGACAAACATAACAAACAATGACCATCAATTGTCCTATTAATGATCGCATTCAACCGAAAAAAAACAAACACAAGTTGGGTCTAAAGAAGGAATGCGGGACAAGGAAAAGATGTAGCGATAGCAACATTTTAGATTTTTTTTTAATTTAAAAAAAAACTAAAAAACGTGGTGGATTTCAAAAGATAGATTATTACTTTTACTTGTAATCACTTGGGTAATAATACAAAATACATTTTTTTTTTAAATATTCAGTTTATTTGTTGGAGATTGTTATGCTTACTAGCCAAAATCTATTTTAATACCCAAGTATTATAAATTGGTTTTATAATAATTAATACCAACAATTTGATCGATAACCACTCTCAACTTAGTAATCTCAGTAACATAATTTTCATCATATATTCAAACTCGATTTGCATCTATTTTCACTTGATTTTGCTTTTATGTTTTTCATTTCGTTCATAATCATTATAGTGAGCGAAGTCAAGTGAAAATCACAAATAACCATTACTATAAAGAATCATCATCGACTAACTATAAGTTTATTTTATTAAATTAATTTTAATTTGTCTTTTTAATAATAATAAAATAATTTTATTTTATTTTATTAGAAAGTATGAATATTATGATAAGTTTGACCTATAAATATAAATATATATTGGATGTTGGATAATTGATTTCATATATACTTATAGGTCTTGAATCACCATGCAATCGGAGGATTCTTGACACATAGCGGATGGAACTCAACGCTCGAGAGTATTAGCAGTGGCGTTCCGATGCTTTGTTGGCCATTTTTTGCAGAACAACAAACTAACTACTGCGTTACAGTAGTGTAGAGTGGGGCATTGGAATGGAAATTGATGCAAATGTGAAAAGAGATGACGTGGAGGCTCAAGTGAGGGAGTTGATAGATGGGGAAAGAAAGATGATGAAGGGCAAGGCTTTGGAGTTGAAGAGGAAAGCCCAAGAAGCAGTCACCATTAATGGATCGTCTTACCTGAACTTTGACAAATTAATTAACGACATTCTCTTGAAAGAGTGAAGTAAGATTTTATATTTCTTTTTATATGTTG